>JABSTQ010006515.1:0-55640 GCA_013358835.2 Ixodes persulcatus | reverse complement strand
TTGCAACGTTTATCCTGGGACAAATTAGTATTGCCAATGGCAATGGCGCGTTCTTTTGAATCTATAGCGCACGTTTACTCCCGGATAATATTTTGTATTTTTTTATGATAGGGAACATTGCAAAATGTTTCCTATCACCGCGGGGCAGTCCCTGCGGTGACTGCCCCGCGTCGTACGTTGGGGAAACGAAAAACTATGCAGAGCGCCTGCGGCGCCACCGCTACGACATCGTGAAGAAGAATGTGAAGGGAAGCGCGCTGGCTGAACACGTCGAGAAGACAAACCACTCCATTGATCTCGACAACAGCTCCATCCTCGGAGTGGAGAGAAACTGGCGAAGGCGCCTTCTGTTAGAGTCGTGGCATATCCAATGCACACGTGGAAACGTAAACCGGGACCAAAACAGTCACCCGTGATCAAGGGACCGAGTTGGTTCCGAAACGTCGGGATTTTTGCTTTTAATAAAGCTTGGTTAGAGTTTCAGTTGAAGTTTTTTATATCATTCCTAACCAGACGGATGTCCGTCGAAAATGTTTACATTTAAAATTAAACTCCGAACCTCGGAGACTTGGGAATTGAAAAGAAATAAACTCCAATAAACTTCCAATTTTCGTAAAAACAATATAAACTTCGAAAAACACCCTCCGAATTTGACGAAAAATAAACTCCGAGAACACGGAATCCTAGTTATACCCCCACCCTGCTAAAACAACGAGATTAACTGTGAGAATACGCCGTGAGGCAATGAGGTGCTCTCCCTTAGCAGCAAGCAATTCTCGCTTCGAGGTCAGGCATCCGCTCGTGTTTGGCTGTTCGACATCCTTGAAAACTAGACTGCGAACTAAGCAACGCATTTTTACATTGACTTTTATTTCATCGTTTCCCCCTTTCAAACGCTCCGTTTAAATTTCATCGAAATTGGGTGTGTTTTACTTTATGCCGCGCTCAAGCATGCGCAGCAAAAAAAAAAGATAGTGATAATAATAATAATAATAATAATAAAGATATAAAAGATTTTATTAGATCTGAGCGTAGATGAAGTATAAAATACGTGTAAACATAAAATCACCTTGATATGATCTCTCGCAAGGTTTTGTGTTTCGTTAAAAGCAATTCGCTTCAAGAGTTTGTTATGATTCTTGTTTACGCCTATCTGACTTACACGCGCTTTCAAAGAAGGATAATGTCAAGGCAAAGTTAGAGACGTGTTTTTTAATTAATATTTGCATATTACTTTAATATATCTGGGCGCGCTGTCTAAGCTTTTGTTTCCAAGGCTTTCAATTTCAGCTTAACTAATTCTTGCTCTTGATGACGCGCAAAAAAAGAAAAAACGGAACCCGCAGTACGTAGATGTCGCACTAACTTTCTTCCATTTTTGTTTTTCAATCAATTTCTTTTTGCAGTTCTTGCTTTGTTTTTAGATAAATTTGACAAATTGACTTTTGACAAGGTGTTTCATCTGAAACTGCTAGATAAACTTCATAACATACTTAAATACACCCAAATTGCAATTGGATAACTGCCTATAACACACGTTCTGTTTATTCTGGTGTTACCCAAGGGTCAGTGCTTGTACACCTTTCGTGTTTTTTTTATTAAACTAATAGATAACGATTGACATCGATGTTTCTCTTATAATGTTTGCAGGTGGCATAAAATAAGTGAAAACAACGAAAATGTTAAATTACAGGAAGCACTTAGAGCTGTCCAAAACTAGGCTAAAAATGACAAATAGAAATAAATAATATTAAAACAGCTGTGATGACAACGTCACGCAAAAGAATCCCATTCAATTTATTATTTTTTTATGAGGACGAATTGTAACCGTATAGACAAATACAAATATGTGTGAACCAGACTGGGCTTTTCTTTACTTCTAACCTTAATCGAAACCAACATTTAGGGAGAAAAAAAAAACAGTTAACAAAGTCAGAAACACTTTGTTCGCGCTGCAAAGAGAAAACTTGCTGATTGTGATACGAAGCTACGAAGCTTCTTGCTAATAGAAAATGTTTTGGACCTAGATTAAATTACGCGAACCCTCTCACCAAATATAGAATTAACAAAGCAGAATATATTCAAAAGTTAGCTGCACAAAATCGTCATCCACCAAGCTAAAAAAAAAAAAACTCTGCTTTTGAAAATATAGAGATAAAAGCTAAAATTGTTAGATTGAAGATTTATAATATAATGAACGAATCCGTTCATATAGATAGCTCTAATTATTTAAAACCACCACTATCCGGGTTCTCGCGGTTAAAACATTTACGAGCTTTAAAACTATACAGATTTAAAAACGACTGTATTAGACTTTCTTTTTCTTCCCCTAGGGCAATTCAAGTATGGAATAATTTAACAAATAATACTGTGACCATATTAAATTCAATAACTTTGTAGATGTTATTGAGTTACACTTTGGCTAGTTCTTCCCTGGGTGTGTACTGCTAATTTAGATACCGTACCTACAATAGTGTTTTGAGCGGAGCTTGTAGTATCTCCAGAAAAAAATGAATACAAAACATTCTGCTACGCAAGCAGCGTCCTTACCATCTGCCGACTAAAGTGTCCGTTTCCCAGCTTTCCTTAGTGCGCGATTTCAACCTCTTGCCTTTTTCTGTCGAAAGTTGCAAAAAGGTCCAACTCGTCAACAATACATTTCCTATTTCTAAATCTAGCGTCGGAAAAGCCTACCATTATATGTTGGCCCCACCGAGTCAACCTACGAGTTCATTCCGCGAAATTACAAATAGTAGGAAAAAATAAGAAAAAAAAGGTACGCAATTGTTTTTTGTTTGTTTTTTAACCTTACGGGGTAACTTTGTAACTATACCTTTGAGGCAAGAGTCCTGGTACAACAGACCGCTCACCGATAAGCGCGTTGAGCGAACTAAGCGTTCAACGGACCAATCAACTGACTCCATTCTCATCACCTGACTGACTCCGCTCTCCGCGCTATAGGGGTGACCAAAGTTTTACAAATAATAAAAAAGCAAATAACAATAAAATACTTGAGCAGGTAATCAGCCGTTTGGCCCGACTCATTTGACGTCATTGGCGAACGCCATTTACACGGACAAGGATCGTCTGTCTTCTGCAAGCTTTGTTTACATATTTAGGAAGAGAGAGGGTGCGAAAGGCAGAATAAAGGACTATTGCAACTCGGGGTTTTTTGCGAACCCCCCCCCCCCCCCCGTTTTTCCCCGAAACAAACATCACAATGGGCTTTCAAACTCTCCCGTACCATACAAGTCAGCCCCCCCCCCCCCCACCTCGCCAAGAAGCCCTACGTGAGAGGAACTTCTATCACTTGGTTGTTCTTGTACGGACACAGCTCAAAAACAACGCCCCGGAGCAAGTCGTGCGAGTTGTTGGCTTAGAAAAAGTAAGCGTACGGGTTTTTTTGGTTTTTTTTCCGCGGACAGAGACCGGCCACGCTTTGGTCGAGCGGTCGGAAATAGATTTGACCTCCGCTCCTTGAAACAACGAGGAATCCCCGTCCTCGTAGGAAACAGATTTTTTTTTTTCTTTCTACTTTTTTTCTCAAACGCTGGCTGGTCACTTTCGCTCTCTGTGGTTTTTTTGTAGGGGGGATGCACGTGGCTCGAGGCAAGTGAGCGTGGCGTATTGTTCGTGTTGTTGGTTCGCCGTTTCCTCGAGACAAATAAAGATGTCATTCGTTCTGTTTCCCCTTCGCTGACCCTGAAAACGCGCCTGAATAGATTCCGAAGATTACCTGGCTTGGCGTGACAAACCTTACAAAATGTAAAACAAAATAAACTATGTGGAATAAAATTCACTCCATTATTTTGATCAACCCGGTAAGCGCAGAATCTGTCGTTTATGAGCTAAGCGTGCGTTGTGATTTGTTATCTCTGGCAGTGGTTACGGAACGCTTTGGGTGGTTTCGGAATGCTTTGCACGCACCACACGCTCATGTCATTCCCGGGGTTATCCGAATGATCTAGACAACTATTAATGTATTTGGGACCCGTGACGCTGTGGTATCACGTGGTGAGCAGAACTACGTCTTTCGGATTCCCGCGCCCACAGTTACCTACCATCGCAGGCTCTCTTCAGTTCTTTGTTGGCCAACTACTCTCAAGTTCGCCTCCTCTGGGTGCACCGAGCGAAGACGTCGGGTTGCAATCGCGCGGCCCGGGGTTCATTTCCCGCTGCGCCGCTTGATAAATGTCACTAATTATTATTATTATTATTATTGATTACGACAAAGTATGTTTTTATATTTCCTGTATGCATTGCTTGCTTTGATTACTTTGTTGCCTCGACCTATACGTGTCTTTTTTAAAATACTCGAGCGTAAAGTTTGTCGCATAAAATTGAATCCACAAACACATTCTGTGTTTGAAAAAAAAAAAGAAGACATATGGGTATATTTTGCAGCAACAGGATGGCTTTTATTCGGATGTAAGCGGAAAAATTAACATCGTAAGACCTTTGTGGCAAATAAGCTTACTTTTTTTCCCCAGGGGATATTGCGATGCACAAATGACGTTTGATTTAGCAATAATGGTAGAGTGGAAATAACATCTATCAATCTCTCTGTACTGAACGCATGCTCTATACTTGTTCACGGATTATTTCCTAATGGTCTAGCCAACCACAAGATGGCTGTTCAGCAAGCGTTGTTCGATATCCACAAAGTTAGCAACTTCTTTTGCGCTTCAATGCCGTAAATCTGGCAAAAAAAAAAACAAGTTTGCGAAAAAGTGTAGAAAAGGCATATATATATATATATATATATATATATATATATATATATATATATATATATATATTGCATAGCTACCGAAATAGCTACTGAAAAATATTGTAATATTCTCTGAAGGACGATTTACGGCGCCAAGTAGAATGAAGCTTACTATAATATATACAGGGTGTTTCAGAGAACTCAGGCAAAATCGCTCCTGCGAAAACTACTTATCGCAACGAAAAAAGGATTGTGTCGTTTCGGTCCTGGACCAGAGCCCATTTAGAAAAATTATTAAAGTCCGGGATAATTAAGTTGTTAATTATTTTTGCGTAATTAACTTTTTTAATATTGTGTTTAAGGGCATGGTTTCAATTAGAAAGATGCTCAGCATCATCAAAAAACACTAAATCAACAAATTGCAGAACGATAGCAGGCACGCGAAGCATTTTACGGCTTTCTGAAAAACCGCACAAATTCGACGGGTTTTTAAGTTTCGGTTTGCTATCAGAGCGCATCTCGGCCCGGGCGGCACCGCGCTCGTGGAGAGATAGTGCAACCAGCCTCTGCTGCGCCGTCATCGCGCAACGCAGCAGAGGCTGTTACCACCCATTGGGTGAACTGCACTGGCCCAAACTGAATGCAAAATTACTAGCAAAAAAAAAAAAGCGTGTCCTACATGAAAAGTCTCAAAAAGCTTATGTGCCTCGAAAACTGTACGTGCTCATAAAAATTAAAAATAATTTATTTCCAAATTGCTTTAATCAAAGAGTACAAATTAGTGTATCTGTTAACTTCGACGAGTGGCCGATATTATTCTCCGACCGGCGTTCGCAACTCCAACCTCGCGCATTTAAATACCTTTTCCGAGTTTCACATTTCGGCCGCCTAGCCACGCCAGTTTTCGCTGCACGCTTGGATAGGCGGTAGCTCCCCACTTCTCTCTTTCACATATCTTCCGCTGGGTGGCGTTGCCTACTCTGGGATTGGCTTGGGCTATGTTTGGCTAGGTCGTGCAAGCCGCCGCCCGAATCGAATGAATGGACGTTCGTCCATTCATTCGACCATTATGAACACTGTTGAATACTGTTTGGGTTTCAAAAAGGCTGCTTCTATCTCGTCGGCGAAGCAGTGCTTGCGATCTGTTCACCCCTGTTGGATAGTTTGTTGGTCGCAAAACCGGGCACGAGTGACCTGATGCTTTTATATATTCTTCAACCTGCACTAGTGCGCGACGCATTGAATACAGAACGTAAACCCTCGAATTAGCATTGGAAAACGTACAACAAAACGTAACCAGAAATATAGCAACCATCCACACCTGCTGCTCATATGAATGCAGTCTCCCATATTTGTTAAAATTACAGGTTGCAATCCCTCCATTAAAATAACCCACCACAAATGATAAGAAAAAAAATACTGTATAGATAACATTGAGATTTAAAGTTTAAATCACAAATCAGTACTTTTTTATATTAGGTGTATTTCATGCGACCTTTCTAACTCCCATATTTCCGTATAAATGTTATTTTACTTTATACTTCTGTATCTCCGTAGCCATCTGCCAAGCCCTCGGGATCCGGATCTCGTCCAATCAACTGAGCTGGGCTTTTTGTCGGTCGCTCCGACATCTGTACGCGCAGATGCGCAATGTACTAGCTTGAGGTATACTCTAAATAAATAAACGCTTTGTATTCGCACGCGCTAAAACCGCGAGTTTGAAAGAAAAAAAAAATATCCACACCCAGGGATCCCGGTTTCCATCCCCACCCCTGCCCGCTTCGACCTGGGGCCTTAATCTGGACACTTGGCGAAAAAGTTCGGCGGGAAATCCGGCGGCTGTGATTGGCCGGCGCCAAGGTGCGGCGCCGGCCAATCACGGCCGCCGGATTTCTCGCCGACCTTTTTCGTCAAGTGTCCGGAGGGCCCCTGGATGAGCGTCTATCGTACCGGCGTGCGGTCGCGTATCACCATACTGTGCGAGCGATGATGATGATGATGATTGCACGTCAAAGACTTTGTATCCGACCGCAGCCGTCGCCACGGTCCGATCCAGTCGATCGAGCAGCGCCAAAAATGCATCGTCACGGCGCTCGGTGTCCTTGTGGGCTTGCTTTCACCATCTAAACAAATCGCGCGCAAACAAAAAAAATTACCATGGTGACAAGTACTGGTGAGAAGAGACTGTGTGGTAGACCTTCCGGAAAAGAAGCGAAGGGCATCTGAACGTTGTTGTTGTTGTTTGTTTATTATGAGGTGTCGGGAAAGGGGGAAACCAGGAGATGTGTGGGCCTCAATTAATGGGCAAGTCGCTACCTGGTTGTTGGGGAAAAGGGATAAAAAGAGGGAAGATGAAAATTATATACAAAAAAGAGGAGCTAAATGTCAATTTTTAACAACTAATCTAGTTATAAATTTCTGCCCAGTTAGTTATCAACATAGTTCAGAGCCTTTGGTTAGGGAGCGAAGTGGAAGCAAATCACAGTCTATCCGCCAGCCCAGTGTCATGAAAAAAGCGCAGAAGAGCGCGGAAGGCTTTCTCCGTGGTTCCTCTGGGGTTCAAAAGTTCTGTAATAGTTCCATATGGCAGTCGAGATAGTGTGTAGTGATGGAAAAGAGTTCTTCTGGCCTCTTGATGTGTGGAACAAACCAAAAGGGCATGTTCTGTGTCCTCTGGGTCGCCGCAGGGGGGGGGGGGGGGGGGGGGGGCAGTTAGGATGCGCTTTGCGACGCATCATGTGGAGCCGCATGGCAATGTATGGGAAACCAGCCCGAAGCCTGTGAAGAAGGCTTGTCTCAGCCTTAGGGAGCGTGCGGGGAAGGACGGGGGGTGGCCTCCCCGTTGCGACCTCAGGATGTGGATGCCGTTCTGTGAGGATCTCACGGATGAATCGATGAGCTTCGTTGAAGCGATTCAGTAAGAAGGTTGGGACTGGATCGTCATGTGCCTTTGCAGTCAGCTGGTCAGCCCGTTCGTTGCCAGGAATCCCGACATGAGACGGAATCCATTGCAAAGCAAGGCACCATCCCATGTCTTCAACTGCCGCTGCCTCAGACGCGACTCGCGCCAGCAGTGGGGTTGCATTATGAAGTCTCTGAAGCTGCTGAATAGCACCTCTTGAGTCTGTGAGTACGACAGCTTTTGTTGGTGACGAGGTATTTTTAATAGACTCAAAAGCAGCCCAGACATGGCAACGAGTTCTGCCGTGGTTGACGACGAAACAAAATTTAGCCTGCCCGATATATCATAGCCCATTTCTGGAATGGTAATCCCTACCGTGGCAGTCCACTTGGTAAGGTTAATTGAGGCGTCTGAATAAACATGAATCCAACCTTTGTACACTTCGCCTATGCTCTCAAGAGCGATTGAACAAGCGACAAACGCTGGGACCATCGCCTTGCGCTGTGGGATTCGGAGCGTCTCATGTATCTCCAGGGGAGGGCGCGTGGAATGTGGTGGTTGAGGAAGGATAAATTCGCTAGGAGCTCCAACCTCGAAGTCGAATCGTCTTGCTTGGCGCCCTAGGTGAGAGTTCGGCCGGGCAGAGAGATGTTTACGGATTGTGTCCGCAGGGGGGAGACTGCACATACGAGCGATGTTGCGCAGCGCTCTCTCTTCAAGTCGCAAAGACAGCGGCCACTCTTCCGCTGCAACAATTGTCGCCACGTTCTCTGCTGAAGGAGGGCGTCCCAAGCAGCTTCGTAGTGCAGACCGGTGAAAAGTATCGATGTCTCGGATTTGTGCCCTTGCAACAGCCAGTAGTGGCAGTGAATAGAGCAGCCTGGACATGATGAGCACTTTGTACATTTGAAGTAGTGCACGTTGGGATGCACCCCAGGAGGATCCTCCAAGCTGTCTAACGACACGTAGCGGTTGATGGCAACGTTCAAGTCTCTTGCGTACTTCAGGTCTCCATGTCACCCGATCATCGATAATGACGCCGAGATACGTGTGAATTTTCACCCTTTTAACTGGCGTTTCAGCAAGTTTTAGCCGTAGCGCATTCTGTGGTGCTCGGCCTGTGGGTCGGTAGAGGAGTGGGGCAGTCTTTTCTGCAGATAGAGTAAGGCCTAGTTGCACTATGGCTAGCGCAGTAGAGTCCAGTGCCACCTGGAGTCAATTACGGATCCCTGTAGCGTTCCTTGAGGGCCCGACACACCACAACGCAAGATCATCCGCGTAGATTGCCATGCCTATCCGAAGAGCTCGGTTCTTTGCTGGAAGACATCGAGGGAGGACGCTCATGGCAAGATTGAAAAGAAGAGGGCTCAATACACTTCCTTGGGGTACCCCTTGAGCAATATGTCGAGATGTGCTAGTAGCATCTGGCACTTTCACGCTCGTGGACCGTCCAGAAAGAAAAGCCTCAATAAAAGATAAGAGTCTGCCACAAACCCTAAAATGCTTTAGTCGGTGAATCATGGTTGGATGTGGCAATGTATCAAATGCACGACTGATGTCGAGGAACACGCAGTGTACCATTTTCCCCGTAGCCTTGGCTTCTTCTAGGGTTGAGGCAAAGTCTCCGATTGCATCCGCAGTGCACCTCTTGGCTCTAAAGCCAGCGAGTTCGTGCGAGAAAGCACCCACTCTATCCAAAAGCCAGGTTAGACGTTTGAGAACCATTCGCTCAAGAACTTTTCCCAAGCAACTTTTCAAGGAAACCGGCCTGTAGGATGAGGTTTCCTCATCCTACAGGCCGGTTTGATCCTTGATCACGGGTGACGGGTCACGGGATCACGGGATCACGGGTGTATGTGGGCCCAAAGGTAGCAATCTGTCGTTGTTTTCTTCTTCTCTCTCTTAGCATTGTTTTCTTCTTCCCGTGATCAAGGAGCCGAGCCGGCTTCGAAACGTCGGGCACATTGAAGATATTGGTTAGAGTCTAGAAAGTGCCCTGTCATATATCGAACGCACCAAGACAATGAGCGCAATGAAGATGCAGCTTTGGCGCTGCTTCATAGGCACCGTCGGATCGCTACATCGGCTGCAGTCGACACATGCACACACACATACACGCACACGCACGCACGCACACAAAACATTTAGCTCGGTTAAAGAAAATAAAAAAGACCCCATCGTGTTGCATTCCCGTCTGTTTCCAACGGAGGAGGTCGGAGGGACTCATTCATCGTAGCGTCGTCGATCTTTCGAGACAAGCGAGGTTGTCCGAACGGCAAAACGTTTTAATTTTAATCGTTGGATCCGTCAATTCCGCCGCGTGAGTCGCTACTTTTTTTAGATGCGCTCGGGAATTTCCACGTGGCGTAGTAAATGATCGAACGTGCTCGCTCTCCGCGAAGGAAGAAAACACGCTCATTTCGATGTTTACGAGGAGCTTGGAGCGGCACGTGGCGCTGTCGAATCGTGTAGACAAGGGGTCTCCAAACTTTTTCGCTAAGGGGCCGGATCATGGCATCTGTCGCTGTACGTCTCGAAGGCCGGAAAAGAAATCAGTAAAATAAATGAGGGAAAACTAAATAAAAACTCCAAAGTAAGCAATTATTGAATACAACATTAAAGGTTACAGTAAAATTAAAATATATATATATAAGGTGCATGAATACATCTACTTTAATTTTAAATCAAGCATTTAGCTCAAAACTATGGCATTACATAATAATGAGAGCCCAGAACACTCATCAGGCATAAATCAAAGCGCATAAGAGCTTTGGCATGTTGCAACAGGGAAGAAAACTAATGAGCATAATAGAACTGATCCTGACAACATGCAATAGGTTCGACGCAGGACACTATAGCACAATATACATGGGAACGTACAGGAATTTTAACATACAAAGTTACACAGATATGAAACATGGATTAAGAATGCTGATGCTGGTGAGGACAATGTCCAGTGAATAACATGACGAGAGGACACGCCTTACAATAAACAGTTTTCCCTCTGTTTTTTTTTTTTTTTTTTTTTTTCGGAGCTGGGCATTATTAAGAGGAAAATGTATCGCGATAGTATCTTAAATACACTTCCGAGTATCTGTCTCTTAAATACATTTGCATTGTATCGCTTGTGTCGCGATTCTCTGCTAGGCTTGGGGGTCTCGATACAATCGTTGTCGAAAACTATGATAAACTAAACACCACCACGGCCACTTGCAAGAGTAGCAGGATGAGCTTCTTTCATAACTTATAAAATTAAAAGCGCTTACAATTGACAAGAACAATAAGGGAGGCGAACAGGACGAGCACACAAGTACAATAAGGGAGGCGAACAGGACAAGCGCTTCAGTGAAGTATAATCAAGCGCTTTTATTCGGATCCCTTAGTGTGCTTGTCAATTGTTAGCACTTTTAATTTTATAAGCATGAACCAACTCGCCTGCTTTGCCACTTTAGTACCTCTCAGAAAACTGCTTTGCCGTGAAGGTGTGTCTCAAATTGAGACACGCCTTCACGGCAAAAGAGGGTTCAATTCGGGCAGACGCCTTTTCTCAAGCAGGGCAAGTCATCGCTGATCTCCCTTACCTTCGTGGATCACTCGGGGCGAGAACATTTTCTTGTTGTTTTTTTTATTTTATTTTATTTTTTAGCGGCAGTCGGGATAGTAGTTTTTAGGTGAGGGGAGGTGCATAAATGTTCGCCACGAACTGCACCCTCCGCACCTACCACTGTTTGGGAAAGAATGTATGTATGTATCTGCATCTGTATTCCGGAATATTTTTTTGACATTTTCACCGGAAGTATCTCAGCGATGTTTCGTTACGTAAATGGCAAATGTATCCCAGTATATCTACCTTGGCTCTAAAATGCATGTATCTCGGTATTTTGTTCCGGAATACTTTTTGGAGTGTCTCTGCCCAGCCCTGTTTTTTTTTTGTTTTTTTTTTTTTTGCATCTTGGTTTACGCGATTGGTGCGTGTTGCGGGGCCGTTTCTTTATGCTCGCTTATTTTGGCGCCGGTAGCAGCGGACTTGCTGGAAAGTGGGCCGCGGGCCGGGTTTCATTGGAAGAACCGCGGCGTGGCGCGGTCCGGTCGGAAGACCTCCGCGGGACTGGTGTGGCCCACGGGCCGTCGCTGCATGTGGCTCTGCTGTCGACATGGCGCATGCTCAGACGCTTTATTTCACGCAAATCTGTTTCTGCGCACGCGCAATGCCCACACCTCGTGACGGAGCTGCGCGTTTGCCCACAGCTCGTTGGGGGCAAACACGGGCTTGTCTGTCAAAAGCGTGTTCACCTATATAGAGCTTTTTTTTTTTTTTTAAAGGTCGCCGCCTTTTTGAGAATTGCGGCGCCGATGACGTTGTCTAGCGTCTTAAAACTTGAAATACCGGCTGGTTCCGGCGGAACAGCTATCTGAGTAGGCAACGGTGTGAAAAGGGGGAGGGGGGGGGGGAACTTAGCTAAAATTGGCTATGGTTGGCAACAATAACCTGGCTGGAACTTGACCGGTTAAATCGAGCTGCAGCTAACGACAGGCCATTCTCCTTGCCTCATCGAAAGAACGAGGACGAGGACGGTGGAGTGTTTTTATTGAGTTTTCACAACGAAGGTATATGTGAGCATTTTAATCTAGTCTATGCATGTAAGTTCTCGACATTTGATAGCTTCATCTTGAGTGGTGGCACGTAGAGGTTGTTCATATCCTTCATGTGCCATGGAGCAATAGCATACCTTGCAGTTCGTGATAACGTAATCGGAGCACCTGCACCGGGTCGGAATCGGTCCTTTAGCCATAGAGGAAGCAATCGTTAGCATAAACGTGGCGATAGGTCTGCTACAAAGCCCTCGCGATTCACGCTCGTAATCGACTGACTTCATAAATGAGAATCCTTGGGAAACATGTGAGGCTCAATAGCATTGAGTAAAGCTGATTCTTGGCCGAATTGCTACTGAAACTCTGAGAACATGATAGCGCTTCAAGACAGTGACGAGAGTAGGAACGAGACTAATCGCAGGGATTGATTGAATGGCACGATGATGCAGAGTAGTTATACCCTTGCTTTTCTGACGATTAAACAGTTGAAGTTACACTCTAAAAAAAAAGGGTGTCACCTTACAACCTTTTGTCCTATATAATACACCCCAAAACTTTAGTTAGACGTACTGGGCACTATAGTCGAACAATCGACCACAAATTTTATGAGGCGCTTGATAACGGTGCGGTATAACTAGGGTTTGAAGTTTTCGGTTCAAACCAATAAAAACCGATAAAAGTACACCGAATTCATTTTCAGAAATTCGGTTTTAACCGAAAAAGGTCAGTTTGTAGGTTCGGCGTTTTCGATTTAAACCGATAAAAACCGATCAAAGTACGTCGAATTCATTTTCTAAAATTCGGCGTTAACCGAAAAAGGCCACTTTGACCTTCCAGTCGTACCGCAGAGCCGTGACGAAAAAGTGGAACAACGGTGTCTATCGAAACGTGTTCTAATGTATTGGATACATGGATGCCATCACGACGTTCTGGTTTAATGTGCGCATCATCGATCGGAATGTGAAGTCCGTAATGTCCCATGACTTCGCCATGTACGAGCGTGTTTTCAAACTTGTTGTAAGAGAGACTGACCTGATGCAAGCTCTGCAGCCGGAGTTTAGTAAGTACACGAAATATGTTGTGCTTCAAAACGTCGAACCGTGTTTCTTTTGGCGGTCAGATTTGGTTGATTGGCCGATTTTGGCTCAGGCAGAGCTTCACCTCCTCAGCCTGCCAGTGTCCAGGTTATTCTCGAAGCTCAGGGTCATATTAACAAGAAAGAAAGAGTGCAGATCAATGAGAACTTGGGAACGTACATGCGTTTTTACTATAATAAGATCAGGTAATCCTGATGTACAGAAGGTGAAGTTCTATGTTTTTTGGGCATCGGCTTCATATCTGACTTGTCTGTACTTCTGTGTTTTTTTTTGTTTTTTTTTTTTCTTTTACAGTTGCACACATTTTCCAAAAGTGTCCATTTCTTTTTCAATGTATCTGTGCCGTTATTCTTTGAGTGTTCACAAATATCAGAGCTACAAGTATCATCCGATCTGGTGTCCGTTGGTGTTTATTTCATATTCACAGAAGAAAGACGGTAAACTTTTTGGGGCATATATACACACCGAAAAAAAAAACGAAAATTCAATTTTTAAATAAACACCGAAAAAAGTACGCCGAATTTTGAAAAAATAAAAACCGAAAACGCGGAACCCTAGATTTAACTTATTAAATTGCTAAAATACGTATCAAAAACCACAGAAAGAAAATACTAAGGATTTGCTGTAATGCCAACAAAAAAAAACTGTTTCTTGTAGTCAGTAACAAGTACGTTAGCTATTCTATAGTCGGTTACAAGTCAAGAAGGTAGGAGAAGCTCCTCCCACAAGCGTGATGCGCCCGTTTCAAATCTCTCCGCAGTCGAAAGAAGAGTTCACTGGAAACGCTCCTTGTTCCGCTTAAATGGATTCCAACTTGTCTCCGATCCCACCTTTTAAGAAAGCGACCTTTGTATTCATCGGAGGGGGAACCGAGCCCCTGAAAGCAGCCTTTGTATCCATCGGAGGGGGAAGCTAATCCCTGAAAGTCTCATTTGTTTCCATCGGATGGGAAAAACTCTAATCTCCCTCTCGTGGCTTTCACAATGCTAAGTCAAAGTCGGAAGATAAAGCAAATATGTACAGAAAGGCAAGACCCTCCTCGCGCGTTGGCCGCGACGTCACGGAAACGATGGGACGCTATTGGATGCGGAGGTGGCGGAGGGATATGTGATTCCCTTTGAGGGGAATTTGCCGCTACCTTCTTAACCTGTAACCGACTATAGTAAGTTG
Organism: Ixodes persulcatus; assembly: GCA_013358835.2. NCBI lineage: Eukaryota > Metazoa > Arthropoda > Arachnida > Ixodida > Ixodidae > Ixodes > Ixodes persulcatus. The sequence goes on along the minus strand of JABSTQ010006515.1, from coordinate 41,167 downwards.
TACCACACGGCTATCAAGCCTGTCGTGAAAGTTAGTACCGTCAGATCGACGTCAGTGCGCTGTATGTCGAACTGAAGTTTTGGGGTGTATTATATGGCACAAAGGGTGTAAGAATACACCTTTTTTTCTGAAAGTGTAGCGCATTGTGTTCTCTCGTTCCTATTCTCGTCCCTGTCTTGAAGCGCTATCATGTTCTCAAAGCTTCAATAACATGGCATCCACTCTTGCGCTGCATGCAGCCTCTTATGGCACACATTCCGCGATTGTTCTTATGCTTATTAAAATTATTTGTGCACCCGACGACGGACGAAGTGGTAGGCAGACAATCGTAGATTTTCGGAAATTGTAACGCGGTAAAAAGTAGCACTCGGAACTGACTCACGCACGATGTCTGTTTCTGAGCCTTTTTGCCCATACCCTTGGCGATTGTATACCCTGGTTCCTGTGTCAGCGGACAATCCAAAAATGCACCAGGTCAAGGGTACGTCAGTTGCGCGGTTTATAAAACCACTAAATGAGGTATACGCTTAGAGTATCGGTACTATGTTCCCCGATATGGTTGTGGGCACCGCCATTTTGGTGCTTGTGCAGAGAAGACGGAACTGCCGATCGTCATGATTCAAATGTGCGGCTTCCTCAGCATTAGATTGGGTGTTAAGAAGCTCACGTAATATTTCTTTGCTCTGTCGCGAACTGTTTAAACATTTGTGGAGGGCGGAAAAGCGTTTCGCGTGGTTTCAGATAAAGCTTCAGATAACTGGCAACTTTGATTTCAAGCCACAAGATGGGTAAGTGTCGTTACTGTGAAGCGTAGACTATCTAGTGGCACTAGGCCTATATACATTTTTTTTTTCTTCCCAACGATTTCCTCAACCCAACGATTACTCCAACTCGGCCTGCACAATACTATTGAGGAACTGCTCGAAGCCCACACAACCGGACAACGCACCCGTATGAGCTACACAAAGACAAGACAACATGTCCTTCGCAGACTCGGCTATCAGAGCTCCGAAATCCCAGAGCACACCATCAAAGTAGGGCCAGCCCCACCCGCAATCACTGCCAAGATACGGGTCATGCCACTCCCACGAAACATGCACCCAGAGCTCCAACGACTACACAGAAACGACCCATGTATCTTTTACACCGACGCGGCAGAATATCCCGCACCACTCAAATATATGGGCATAACCGTCTGCGATTCAAACGGTCAGAACAGGACAACGGTTTCCCTTCGAGGCAAGCTCCCCACCACCAACTCGGAAGAAATAGCTATTGCCATGGCCTTAGCACACTTATATCACACAATCAAGGAACGTGAGGCCCCATGCACTATCATCACCGACTCACAAGCGGCATGTAGAGCATACGCCAGAAACTCCCACTCCCATTTAACATTACGAATTCTATCATCCCTTGCACCCCTCCTTGCTACCACCAGTCCGCATTATATGGACACCTGGCCATGCTTCTCTTCCCGGTAATGAGAGCGCACACGCGCTCGCCCGAGAAATAACCCACCGGGCATTACACGAGGAGATAGAGGAATTTAGCACCAGACACTATAGCACCAACCTTCCCCCGGCCCCCCTACTCACTTACAAATGTCACAGAATACTACCGCTGCCACCACAGAACTCTTCCTCTCCCACACAAGACACTAACCCGGCAGGAGGAAACCGCATGGCGCCTACTACAGACCCACACCTACCCAAACCTATTCCATAAACAACGATTCTTCCCCACCAGGTACCCAGACATATGTCCGGGTTGCCGATCCCCACAACCCACCTTGTACCACTCCACATGGACCTGCGCAACCCCATTGGGAAATGGCATCAAACCTATCCCACATCCTACATTCTCTTCTTGGGAGGCTGCGCTGTCCAGCACAGTGCCTGACGATCAGCGACGGCTGATTGAACGGGCCAAGCGAATAGCTGAAGCCAACGGAGCCCTGGACTAAGGGCACCGCCCAAGAACGAAGCAACGACCTCACTTCTTAAATAAAGTTTCTCTCTCTCTCTCTCTCTCTCTCTCTCTCTCTCTCTCTCTCTCTCTCTCTCTCTCTCTCCCTTTATCATTATTATCATAGCAGGCCAGGTTATTATACCATCTTAGATACTACCGTGTCCTCCTCCCCAGCATTGTCCTTTGTGGAGGCTCATCAACGACCGTTTCAGTGGCTCGGTATCTCGGTGTCACATTCTTCCAAGGAGACGAGGGCGTATTGGAGACTGAAGTGACGCACGAAAGTAGAAGGAAGAAATTCATTTAATCAGCCACACCAAAGGAATATGAGTGTAAAGAAAATCGAATAAAAAGAAACAAATGATGGAGTTAAATAAGAGAGGTCTCTATACTTCGTTTCACCTTATCTGTGAGCGAAGCCAAAGCTAGAAGCGCGAGATTAGCACTTTTTGCGTTTCTCCCCAGCTCGCGCGCTCGAGCAAAGCCTGAACGCACGGAGCTTTCGTGCTCGCGCTTCCAGCTTTGCCTACGCTCGCACACAAGAAAGTTCACTCACAGTTTCTGAGTAACGATGGATGCGAAGCCCGACCGTTTTTCGCTTGTGTCGGAGCCACGGCTTCCAGGGTGAAATCCTTGAGCCCGGCAAGCTTGCGATGGACGAACGGCAACCGGCCGTCCGTCAGGCTTGATGGTGTGGCCTTTCCTGGGGCGAAGCAAGGCGCAGCCGATGCTACAAGCACGAGCTCCGGGCTTTCAGCGTCCGTGCCAAGCACGCGTGCTCGTTCAGCGCAAGCACCGTTCAGGGCCACATGCTCGCGCTTGTAGCATCGGCTGCGTCTGGACTTTAGCTGAAACGAAGTATAGAGATGATGGTCAGAGATCGCATATCGCTCCGGTTCGATGGCGTTGCCCTTCCTGGAACGGGGCCAGGATCTCTCAGGAGCGTAGCCTGAGCTGCAGCGGGAGCGCTGTCGGATGTCACTCCGGCTCGACAGTGTTGCCTTTCCTGGGACGATTCCAGGCTTTTTCAGGAGCGTAGCCTGGGCTGCCGGGAGCGCTGTCCGCCACAGTCGTTCGCTTGTTCCCGCTCGAGACACACACACCTCGTGCCCTCTGCTTGTCTTCAGCTTCGCCCTTCTTTTCTTCTTCTTCACCCCGTTGTCACTCCAAGAACGTGACACTCGGTAAGACAAGAGAAGGTCAGCAATGGCGGCTGAACCAAGAACTGCGAGATCTATTCATGATGTTCGACTATCTTTGTAACCCAAATTGTCTCCTCCAAGACGTTCAATCGTACAGCGGAATATCCTGCTAAATCTCCAGCTTTGTTGTCCGTGTAGCCTTTATGATTTCAATAGCACTGGTCACATAGTCAAGCTCGACAGTCGTGCAAAGACGGAGTGACCGGACGTCGCTTGGGACGCAAGCAGCGGTTCATGTTTGTAAACAGTAGAAGGCTCTATAAGCATAGACGCATCTCACCAGCCAGTTTGGCTACACGACACCGCTGCCGCAATGCATCGAGGGAACTTTGGTCTTTCTGCACATGCGACAACCACACTGGAGTTCGGCGAGTGAAGAGTACGAGGAGCCGTCTCGGACCTTGCCGCCGGCCTCCCTGCTGCTACAGTGTTACTAGAATTCTGGCTAGTGTTGGGACCTGAGCAGCTCGCGTGAGGCCCGTGGCGTAGATCGCGACAGGTGTCGACAGCGGTGCATTGCTAGTAGGCTGGTAAGGTTGTAAGGTTGTGCGCGTGGCACGCCGAATCTCCTAACTTCGTCGCATTCGTCAGCGGGGGCCGCAGTGTGGGATATAATACCACTTGCGGTGAACCCGCAATTTTGATATTGGATTTCGGTGCGACTATACTTGTCTCAAGTGCAGCGGGTTTCATACAGCTTTAGTTAAAACTGGTTAAATATCGTGTACGGTATATGTGCGTCACCACACTAAATTACAAGATAATTTTAAAACAATTTTGTTTAAAACAACTGTTTCACGTTTACGGCGTGCTTTCGGATAATATCACGTATTCAAAAATTGTTTTGCCCCATACCTGCATTTGTTTTTTCTGTCATTGTCGGAAAACAATTTACCAACTCTTTATTATGTTCAGCTATAACTTTATAGTTTGAAGTAGTTCATTAAATTTAAGTGCCAAGCAAGAACAGGTTGCGCAAGCCTAACAAGCTATATTCCGCATAATTATAACTGTGCGGAATCTTTGAACGTGTGCCGCAACACTAGGCGTAGTCCAACATCACGCTTTCGATATACATAATTTCTATTGTTTCATGGTATCTAGCTACACGACACAATCTTTTGTTTTCCTTATTTGCTCAAGAATGCCTATAGATCATTCAAATCTAGTGATCTTATTGTGATTAGCGTAGCGTTTGTTGATAATCAAAGTGTACCACTAATGACAATTCAACCTCTCGATCTTGAGTTCTATTACATTAATGTCATTACATTCTGTTTTTTAAGAGCAAACGTAATGCCAGGAAATAATCTTAGTTATAAGTTCATAAAACGCTATTCACGGGTCATCTCCGTTGTCACTCAGAAGTCACAAAAAAAAAAGTCGAATTGTGCAGGTGGATGAACCGCACTGGATAAAGGTTGGAAAGCATACGAATTTTGGTGACCACCAATTTTTCCGTTTCCAACTGTTATTCCGATTTGATTGGTACAGTTAAGTCATCTGCTCACTTTGACTCACAGTTATTTATACCTACGTATACAGGGTGCTTCACGGAACATGGCCAAATTGCTTTTGCGAAAAGTAGGCGTAGCATTGTATAAAGCTTGATGTCATGTATGTCTATTTAGAAATATTAATAATGTTCGGTATAATTAGGCTAATAGTCTACTTCCGAGTAACCAACTTTTTAATTAATACTTTTAAAGGCATGGCTTGCAATTAGGAACTTTTTGGGTGTCATCAAAAACTACTAATTAGCGCGTGACAGCGATTTCGAACAATACTAGCACGTCTATAGCCGTCTCAAGTGGTAATTCATTTCGTTCTAATAATCGAATTATTGTGATACTATCATGTTGTCCCTAGCTGCCAACCCTGCGGCGATGAGGCGCAAAATTAAAATTTTCTTCGCTGTTTTTTTTGCGTTTTGCTTTTTGGAACTGCAAGTTGCAAAAAAAACCTGGGATAGAAAAAAAAAAATAAAAAAAGATCATGCTTCCTCCGAAGGATTTTGAGATTGAAACTGAAAGCCTTTGTGCACGCCTTGCAGCGGGAGTAATGAACTGCGATCGGCACTTGGGTGGGTGGCCTTCATTCATCCTCCACGTGCGGCCAAAGGAGGTCCTTCGGCCTGAAGGCCTTTATTATTTTTTTCTGTCGCGTGCCTCCCTTGTTTTTTTTTATATCATTCTTCCTTCTTTTTTCATCATTCCTTTACATTCTTTTTCTCTCTTCTAGGGCTCGATACAACCGGTTGTCCGTGACGATAGCCATCGTTGCTTTCCCGTAATCGATTTCAACAAGAGAGTCCGCTATTCCTTTCTCGCTTTGTGAGTTTATTGCTTCGTTTTAATCATAACGATGATCGATGTTCTATTTATATTTCCTAAATAGCACGTTAATCGTAGCTGATGACATTTAATTTCCGGGGAAGGTGTCATTTCACGTTATATGCAGAATTCCTACACACAAGTTCACACACGCGTTTTCTGCGGGAGAGTGAACACGGGGACATTTGTTTTAGTGTGGTGGCAAAGCTTCTTTGCGTTCCTGCTGTCGTCTTCCGAGCGCCGCCCCCTCGTGACACAGAATGTATCATTGTGTGGCTATTCTTACGAACGATGTAGACGTAACACGCGTAGTTTGACGTATGCATAACAATGTACGAGCCGCCATTGCCGCCATTGCGGACCTTCTTTTGTCTTACCGAGATGACGAGCCTCCACAAGGGCGTATGCTGGGGGAGGAGGACGCAGTAGCGCCTAAAGTGTCAATGTATAGCTGTCCTGCCGCGGTAACTACGAACCGCCCGAAATAAAAGGAAACAAAAACAGAAGGTTATGGCGGCGCCGCATGCACAGCTGCAGCTGAAAGCGTCTATACTCAGATTCACTTATTTTCCGATCTCAGCCCCCACCACGGTCCGATGTAAAGTTCCAATGAATAAGAACTTCCTACGAGATAGCGACACTCTTTGCGAGCGCCGGCATGCGTGACGGGTGCAGGTTTTAGGGAGCGAATGGTGCGGCGCACAGCAGAACACTGAACTGAATGATCGCGGTTTTGTTCCAGCGGGACGTGCCTTTTCACTTGTATCGGTGTTTTACTCGTAAAAAGGAAGCGTAGAGGGACTTTAATCCGACGTAGCCAATCAAGCGGTGCCAAAAGTGCACCCTCGCAGCGCTCGTTGCTTTTGCGCCTTCGCTGCCACCGACCGAGGGACCGCGCGTGCACAGCGAGTGGGCCGAGATCCGCTTGTTTCTGAGCGCCATCGGTTTACCCGGCCCCGGCGATGGCCTGACAAAGCACTTTTGGCGCTGCCTAATTGAGCTCCGTCGTGTCGTGGCGTTGGTCTGCGGTCGGAATATAAGCGAAATGATGTGTAAAAGGCACGGCTATAGAGGATGGCGCTGACACCGCCGGCTCAGTTACCGCCAGAAAAGCTATGCCGCGGGAACTTTCCGCCAGGTGGTATTGCGGCGGATATAATATTCGGTATAATATTCTGCTAGGTTGTGCGAGTGACCGACCCATTCGAAGCGAACAATACCGCTACCCATATTGTGCATTCATCCTTTAATCTGCGGAACTCTTCTTGCCAGTTGGTAACCTTATCTGCACTTTCACGGCACTATACGGCCATGTCGAAGCGCAAACACATTTACTAAGAAACAGCAGAAAACCCAGGAGGGGTGAAGGGGGTGTCGTAGAGGTGAAATGTTCATGCAGGATCTAAATATGCAAATTAAACTGTTTGCCGTGCGACTTCGTCTTTAGTCCTCCCTATACATGGACGCTATGCGGAGCGAACGTTCGTCAGCTTCTTGGATTGCGTTGACGTCAGAACGCCGAGCTCTGATTGGCTCTCATGGATGGAGGGATAGTGGGTAGACATCAATGCTAGCTGCTCTGAGGTCTATCCACTATCGATACAATCGGAGCCCATCAGAGGTCGGCGTCCTGACGTCAAAGCAATCCCTGCGCAAGAAGCAGACGAAATTTCGCTCCACACTGTTTCTTAATTTTGAAACCCTCGGGATTAGTGTACATTCCCGAAAGTCTCGTTTGCCTGATACTTTGCTCTTCAAGATGCCTCCGCATTATGCCATGTACCTTCCTCCAGGTCTTTGGGATCTACGGGGCGCACCTTCGACAAATAACGAATTTGAAATGACACCGACGAATTAGAAACTATATGGGGATGTTGATGATATATACGATGATTATAAGGAGGATGACATGACGGCACGGTGATGACTATTATGACGATGATGATAATTATGATGATAAAGATCCATGAGAATGCTGATGACAACTATACGTTTATGATTATATGACGATAAAATGATAACGGTTATGATAACAATTATATACTGATAATAGCGAGAATAATAAGAATAAAAATGTTTTATTGATTTCGAAAAGAGGCCAAGTACAGAAACAAACCCGTCAAAGCCACATTGGGCTTGTCTGGCAGCGCCTGGCAATCGGTGAACCGCAATTGTAGGAAAGACACAAAATAGTGTATATTTTTTTTTAAATTAAAGCAAAATAGAATTACAGACAAAATATGTTTCCAATAATACGATACATATCTGATGATTATAATAATAATGATGATGACGATCATACGGTGGTGTCCATTGCTTGCCTAAAGATGCCTGTTGATCAGCCCATGCTTGTGACGTCACGCCACATCAGTGCCGCTGGCTGTGAAGCGGGTCACGCGCAGATGCTTCGCTCTTCCGAAAGCAGGCTTCCTGCGCAACAAACGCGGGCTACGTTCTTCTTATGACTGCGCTGTCAGCCGCTCAATTAGCGTTTGCTGCAACGCTGCCGATTAGAGAGTGTACCACGAACGATAAGTGACATAGCCCTAATCCAAGGACGCTTGCCGCGGGACTTATACCGAGACCGTCCATACGCGCGAGGGCCTCTCGTTAAGGCCAGCACGTGTATCTGCAAGTATATCCATCTAGAGAAATGACTGCGTTGACGCCGATTCTCGGCCCTCGCCGAGTTTTCACTCGTGCGATCTGTCGAAACTTGGAAACGCAGCGCTCTTGTTCTCGAACTGACTACATATACATGGCGTGCCCCAGGTTGTACCAGAGACTCTTTGTGCGTACTGTTGACAGCAACAACGAGCAAAATGACAAAACTATACGTTCGTGTTTAGACAGCGTAATGCCAGGGTCGTGCAAAGGACAGTGTGCGTACAGATTCGAATACGAGTCGCCGCGAGCTTCGAATGCCGCATGACAATGAGTTCAAGAATAAAACTCGGCACGCGCACATTCGAACCACAGATATTGCAGTAACTCGTGTTTTCAAACTTTTTTTGTTTGTTTTTTTAATGATGTATTAGCACTGTGACCCCGGCTTTAGGCCGCTTTGCCTTCGAGGTATGGCGATACAGGTTTACGTTGTATTGGCGACGTGCGCGATTGAATGCGTCGCTGTGATCGGCCTTTCATGATTGGCCGAAAACTGACTGTGACGTCAGCAAAGGTTTTCTACCGGGTGAAACAAGGAGACGGCAGGCTCTTTAAATCGACCGGAAAATTCGGTTTCTTAACCTATCGCGCTACGACTTTGTGCACCGTTGCCCACAGATGGTGCATTTTGTTTGTAAAATTTGCAAAGAGCGAACTTACCTGAGAACAAAGTAAAGAAAGAAAAAGGCTTAGCTCTTATGGAAACGCAGCGACGCCACCGGTCTTCAAAGAGCACGGCGCCGTTTCGCACGGGACACAAGAGATGGCGCAACGAACGCCGCCAACGAACGAATATTCGGCGCCGAGAGCCAGCGTCTTTAGCAGACAATCTTTTCGACTCAAAAGCGGCGCGCGTTCCGCAGGCGGCGACAGTCGCAGAAACAGAACAGGCGCGGTAACAAGAAGCAGCTGCAGTTCCTTGTCTGCTAAATACGCCGGCTCTCCGCGTCTGCTCGTTCGTTGGCGGCAGTTGGCGTCGCGACCGCTTGCGCCATCTCTTGTCTTCCGTGCGAAACGGCGCCGTGTTGTTTGAAGACCGGTGGCGTCGCTGCATTTCCATAGGAGCTAAGCCTTTTTCTTTCTTTACTTTTTCCTCAGGTAAGTTCGTTCTTTGCAAATTTTACAAAAAAAATGCACCATCTGTGGGCAACGCTGCACAAAGTCGTAGCGCGATAGGTTAAGAAACCGAATTTTCCAGTCGATTTAAAGAGCCTGCCGTCTCCTTGTTTCACCCGGTATATCCACAGAAATAACAGTAATGTAAGAACTTTAATGTTGACGGTGTTGGCAGTGTTATACTCTATTTCACCTTATGATGTACCGCAGGGAAGGCTACGAGTGCGAACTCCTTGCTCTAGGGCGCATCTCGGCGGCACAAGCTCTCGTGCATTCAGGGCAGCTGCCAACGCTATGAACTCGCGCTTCTAGCCTTCGCTGCGGTACAACATAAGGTGAAACGGAGTAGAGTTTCAGAGCGCTATGATGTCAAGCTTCTACCTTGCCAATTTCAAGCTCCATCGAACTTGTTGTTCGCAGGCTAATGACGTCACGAGAGGGAACCATAGCAGGGCGCCACCAAAACATCTCACCGCTAATAGATGAGACATTTAACCTGCTGCAGACGCAAAAGACACACTGCAGACAGAGTCGGGGGCGTGCTTCCTCCTTGTATGACTGTCCTGTACAAAAACTGCCTGGAGACATGTTCTACGAAGTATACATATGGATGAAGCAAACATGCCTTGAAAATGCTTCATGCGTGTCTGCAGATGATTTTGTTATCATGTCTGCGGAGAAAACTCCGCGTCTTTCGTATGACGTATACGAGCATGCGAACGCACGTAATTCTCATCCAGATCAAAACGAGGGTGTTAACAAACGCGTGGTTGTACTACACACGACGTTTGTCGGTTTAATTCTTTGTCAGATGATATACAATGGAAGAACGAGGCGATCTTAAGTTTGAACGCTTCCACCCCTATAATACGACCGTCGCTTAATACTGTGTCCATTATTTACATTAAGTGACGTCGCTTAAACTTATACTCCAACTCTCAGCAACGAGAATCTCGTAAAAGAAGCAGCTAAGTCTATGCGTAGCGCGAGTTCGTCTGCTTCTTTTTGTAGGGGTTCCGGTGACGTCAGAAAGACGTCGAGCTCTGATTGGCTCTGAATGAAGGATAGTGGGTAGAAGGATAGTGCATAGAAGGATTGTGATTGAAGGATAGTGGGTCCTTCAATCAGAGCCAATCAGTGCTCGGTGTCTCTCTGACGTCACCAGAACCCCTACAAAAAGAAGCAGACGAACTTGCGCTCCACATTGGTTTACGTCGGCTTGTAAAAAAAAAATAATAATTTCAATTTTTAAAAAAGAAACATACTCGCTTCGCCGTTAATCTTATTCCCTTATCAGCTGATAAGAACACCAAGAAACCAATCACACATCAAGAATCATGGATATGCTGGGCCGCACCCAGCGATTCCTACACGCTCTGGGATCGTGGATTGTTAGTTTTGTTCCGACTTTGAGCGGTGTGTGATCGGCGCGAAAATTTATCTATGAAAGACGCGCAAGCCCTCGTACAACTTGCAACATGTGATACACCGACAGCCATCGCGCTCCGAGTCAGGTGGACGCGCCTGACGACACTCGCGATCAGTCAATCAGCGGGATCCGACTAGGCGATCCTGGCGGAGACGGGTGACGTCATGATAGCATCTATAGTGTTCCCGCACGCTGCGGGAGGCAACGGCTGGGACGGCGAATGCATCTTGCAGCGCGTCTGTTTTGTCGAGATGGTGATGGCGTAGACCTGGGGAGGTTCCGCGCTGATTCAGATTAGCGTCAAACGTAACCTGAGGTATTTCGTTCCTCGTACCGAGCGAATGCTTCGGGTTAGGAAACTCTGAGTGTCGAAATGCAGAAACATGCAGCAAAGCTTGCCATAAGCCAAACCTTAGAGAAAAAATAGTAAAAATAAAATTGGTTTAAGACTTTAAATAGACTGTTAGAAATTTAGGCATATATGCCTCAGTTGAAATGTAAAAAGAAAAGTACAAACAAGAGGAAACAGACACAGTGTTGCCATGTGGTCAAATTCGTCATCAAATTTTTTAACTCTGCTGGAAGTCTTGAACCTTTGGTGTCATAGTTAATGAACCACTACACCAGACAAAATGTGGTGGAATGGTGGGATAAATGCCTCGTTGCGTAATACCAAACAACTAGAACTGCTACCGGTGCCGCATTATTGTGGCCCTCATTCGTCTCTAAAGCCGTATAGAACCACACATTAGAAACCCAGATAAAAATTTAAAAAAAAAAATCTGTAACCGCTATTTTTTTAGACTTTGGGAGTACACATAATGATTATTTGGTTATTTTATTAAAACTAACTTGTTTCAAACTAAAAAAAAAAGTTTTGTGTTTTGTTTGTTATCTAAAATTTGCGAAAAAAAAAGTTTTTCTTCGCAATTACGCCAAAAAAAGTTTTTCTTGGAGCGACATAGCAAGCGAGCATAGTGGCATTCACGCACCATTGGTCCGTTTCGTTTCACAGTAGCTTCGTCTTCTTGACCACATTGAGAAATGTGCCTGAAACTGATCGGGTTAACTTCAGCTCTTTCTAAAATATGTGTTCTGATTATTTTTAAATCTTTTTTTTATTATTATTATTTCACTTTCATTGCCTGGCGAAATCTGGTAAAAGTTTGATGAGAGTTTGGTGTCGCGACAACTTTCCCATCTGGCAACGCTGAGTGGACAGAAAGAAAGAACCACTGGAAAGAACTCTTCGGTCTGCGTTCTTACGGGGTTTGATTTATCTCGGCTACCTTAAAGGGGCGCTATTCATTTTCTTTTTTTACAAGATTTCAACCATGCGTGGAATATTTACTTAACAAAAATGCGACCAAACATGGCGCCACGCTCGTATATCTTAGGAAAACAACCGTATTCAACAGGTCACGCATTATCTTAATAGTTGGCTTCTTTAAATACCTAGGGTGCATATAAGGCGAATTATCGCCATATAAATATAAACTCAAAATACTCTTTAATGTTTCTTTGCTTGTTTTTGCTTTTTTTTTTGTAAAACGTGCATTGTGCCAAGTATAGTGATGAGTGATCTCACAAATGTTAGTCTTTATAACCGAACTTCCCCCTAAGATTTTCAACTGTCCCCCTCCCCCTTTATGCGAATAAAGAGTACTCTTTCAGTCGATAGGGCCTGTCGATCAAACTTTATTTCTGTCTGCACTCTAAAAAATGCCTACGCGTCTACTTACCCGCAAAATACTCAAAGAGCCAATCTCTGCAATCTACCAAAACATCTCAGCGAATGATGATGCGGAACATCCGTTTAGACCTAAAAATGAAGTCTGCACTGTGGCATTGCGCAATGCAAAACGTCATGCTTGCATTGCGTAATGCCACAGCGCAGACTTAATTTTGACGTCTAAAGAGATGTTCCGCCTCATCATTCGCTGAGCTGATTTCGTTGATCACAGAGATTAGCTCTTCGAATGTTTTGCGGGTAAGTAGACATGCAGTCATTTTAAGAGAGTGACGTGGCACACACCATTGCACCATTGCAACGGACACTGTAAGCAGCATTTACACTGCCCGTATACGCTATACAAAAAAAAAAAAGAAAAACATGGCATTTGCTGCGGAAAGGTTGACAAAATTATCTGCGGAGTTCTAAACATGTTTGTTTAATACATATGTATTTAAAATCTCTAAGACGGCTTGGCAGCCGCGCCAGCACTCGACTCGTCTCTCTAAGACTGTGCTCCTTTGCAGACTGCTTCGATCGCCAGTTCCCAGCTAAAGGCCCCACCTCCGCGATCTCCGACTGCTTGGTGAGCGGCCAGTGGCAGGTCATCAGCGTCCACTGGCCTCTGTTTAAGACTGACTTCGCTGCTCCACCGCTGCTAATCTCGGCTCGGACGCTCGCGTCGCCTACGATTGGCTGTTTCACGGTGCCGCTCCTGCCTTCCTCGCTATAAGAGGAATCGTAGGAGCACCCATCACTTGGCAGCCGCGATGGCACACGACTGTGCCATCGCGTGGTCTGTGGTCCTTTGCAGGTTGGTTGCTTATCCTTATATGAATTATTTGAGTCGTTCGGCTAAAGTTCCGTCGCCGCTGCCAATTGCACTTTCATTTTTTGTGTGATAAGGTGTGACTTACCACGATGCGTAAAGCAAAACGTTTACATGTTTTCTGTTGTATATCGCCCATCAAGCTTAAGTGTGGCTCAATTCTTTACATTTCTAGATAAATTGCTGCGTTATGCAAACGAATGCAAATATACTATTTTCCTTGGTGGAGACTTCAATATAAATTTGTTAGAAGATATCACAAGCGCTACTGACCTGCTGTTATTATTGACGGCAAATAACTTTTTCAGTGGTATTACGCCTCCTACTGGCACTACGTTGACCACAGCAACGTTAATTGATTTATTTGTTACAAACTATGATAAGGAAAATGTCAAGGTTGGCGTAATAAGTTCGGACTTTAGTGACAATTTGCCAATACTTATGTTAGTCGAGACAACACGAGAACCACGCAAACACGAAATAACTACAATAATCTTTCAGGACGTTACACCAGCCACACTAGATATGTTTAGACAGAGGTTAGTCAACACGGATTGGGAAGATATACTCGGCATTGCTGACGTTGATAGTGGGTATAACAAGTTTCTTGAGAAGTTTAAACAGGCTTATTCCGACTGCTTTCCAGTCAAGGCCGTAAAGCTCGCTCGAAAAGGAAGGAAGCCTTGGATGACATCAACACTCTTCAAAAAAAAAAAAAAAAAAAAAACACGCAAGAAATACCAGCTTTATAAATGATTTCTTGCAACTCGAGATAAAATATTGTATTATAAGAGTTTAGAAAGTACATAAATAAATTAACTACAAAAATTAGAAGAGTAATAAAGATGAATCACTTTAGTTTATGAAATGCTGAGTGCCTGAGAAAGGCTGATCTGTTGTGCAAGCGTATAAAGATTGTTTGTAATAATTAAATAATGATAATGTACCTTTTTTTTCAAGCAATAAAAATATTATTATTATTATTATTATTATTATTATTATTATTATTATTATTATTATTATTATTATTATTATTATTATTATTATTATTATTATTATTAATACGTCATATAGCTCAAATAAGTGTGAAAGCCTAGAACGGAATGGAGAAGTCTTACGTTTCATGCACCTGGAGAGCTAATTTAACAACTTCGTGAATCCAGGTAGTAGGTCTTACAACTCTAATGCGTCAAAAAGAGTTTTATTGACACCACAAGCACTATTTCTCTCCCCTACGAATGAAGCTGAGGTCTTTTATTCCTCTGTCATGTGTGTCTTAGCAACAGTCGCAGTCGTGATGCGAATGCTTGACAAATTCTACCTGTAAAATATATGATTGATATTATTGCCCCATGCCTAACTTTTATTTAGAATTTTACCATGTCATCCGGTACATTCCCCAAAAAAGATGCCATTTGGGACAGTTTTAGCTTTGTTTAAAGGCGGAAACAAAAATTAATTAGGAAATTACCGACCTATATCCATTCTACCAGTGTTTCCAAAGAGTTTAGAAAAAAATAATTCACTCTCGATTTGTATTTTTTGTAATAAACACTCCCTCATAACAAAATTCCGATTTGGCTTCCAAAAAAAAAAAAAAACAATCAACAGAAACAGCGCATTAGTTCAAAAAGAGGAGATACTTAGAAACTTCAAAGAAAACAAATTAACGCTTGGAATATTTTTAGACTTAAGTAAAGCTTTTTGACTCTGTTAATCACACAATTTTACAAGAAAAATTGTTTGTTTATGGTATTCGTGACCTTCCACTTGCCTTAATTAAATCATATCTACAATGTCGCTCTCAGTTTGTTCTAATCAATGACCAGCGCTCAAGCCTTTTAAGAATTTCATCAGGAGTACCGCAATGGAGTATCCTGGGACCACTTATTTTTTATTGTATATTAACGACATACAAAAAATTGACTTAGAATGGAAATATATAATCTATGCGGATGATACAAGTATATCTTTTTTTTTTTTTTTTCAGACATACGCAAAGCGGGTCTGAGGAATAAAGCTAATGCGTTTCTTTTAAAGTTGAAAAGTTGTGCAGAAGAAAACGGTTTGCATATTAATTTATCCAAAACAAAAGCCGTGATCTTCCGCCCCCGAGGTCCTAGTAATAGATTTTACGATCTTCTTAATTTTTTTTTTTTTTTTAATATTGAATTTGTAAGCAGTAATAAAACGCTTGACATTGTTTGCTCGGAACACATGCTCTGGACTAATGATGTTAAGTATCTCGATCTGCGCTAAACTGAGACAAATCGTGGGAATTCTTAATAAACACAGATATATTCTTCCAACGAGTGTAAAGAGGTTTATATATAATTTGTTGTTTTTATTCTCATCTGTGTTACTGTAATCTAGTCTGGGGAAATGCATCTTTCTCGAATTTCAACGCGCTACATTTACTACAGAAAAAGGCGATTAGAATAAGGGCAAATGTCTCCAACATACATCCAACACAACCATTGTTAAAATCATGCTGAATTCTTAATATAGAGCAGGCTTCTGATTATCGCTTAACCATCGCGTATAAGTATGCGGCATTTGGGCGCTCATATAAAGTTCTTAAACGTTCTGATTTAAAAAAAAATAATCTGACTTCCATTCATGTATACATCACCAGCCTTGGCAGATTCCAAAGTGTAGGACCAATTATGGTAAACAAAGAATAAGTTAGGCTTTGTCTGTTTTATTGAATGGCTAGCTATTTTGATAGAAATATCGATGTTGTGCATCTGTCCAACAGCATCATCCTTAAACTGTTCATTTAATATTGTTATTTGTCCATTATATGTCGTACTCGCGCACTTTGTAAATAGATTTTCCCGTGCTCTGTCGTAGCTGCTGAATGGGGGGACCGGAGCTGGTCAAGCTGCATTTCTGCAGCTTTTTTTTTTCGGCCTCCCATTCACCACATGTTTCTGTGTTGAAAAATACATTCGTATCGTATCGTATCGTATCGTATCGTATCGTATCGTGTCGTGTCGTGTCGTGTCGTGTCGTGTCGTGTCGAGTCGACTCGAGTCGAGTCGAGTCGAGTCGAGTCGAGTCGTGTCGTGTCGTGTCGTGTCGTGTCGTGTCGTGTCGTGTCGTGTCGTGTCGTGTCGTGTCGTGTCGTGTCGTGTCGTGTCGTGTCGTGTCGTGTCGTGTCGTGTCGTGTCGTAACATGTCGACCGAAAGTTTACGTATGATTAATGTCATGTCATGCAAGGAACGAACACGCCTCTGACAGCGCCAGCAGACTGTCCTTTGTACCGTAGTATTTCGCCGGAGAAAGTGTTTCTCTACTCGAATCTCACCATCTATCTGGAACACTCACGTCGTTTAAGCCTTCCAATGAGACGGGATGTTACGTGAATACCGTTGGAGGCTTCGCGGATCACTTGGCATGTGGAGCGAGATCGCCGCAACTCCGAGAACTTGGCAAGTAATAGGGTGTCTTCGACCGGCTCCTGGATCTTTGATCGTGCGGTGGACAGTGGTTGCAATCTCCGGCTTATTTACAGGGTATCAGATTGTCGTTTGGGGTACCAGGGAGGAGAGACCTCGATAAATGCGACAAACGATAGACGGAGAAAAACTTTAGCGCCTTTGAGGTTAGTTATCGCGGAACCCTATTTTGTAAATCCCTGGCACCAATTTTTTTTTTTTTTTTTCATCGATAATTATCTGGATTCCTGACTTCTGATGTGGCCTGTAGGCCTCCATTGCGGCAACAAAGGCAGCGCCATGGTATCTTTTTACTGCGTTTTGATGAAGCAATTTGTGCGCGCGTATATAACTCGCCGCAAACACGTATGATTTCGAGCGCTGGCCGAATGAGTTGGGCGTAGACAAGCTGCGGTTTCTGTAAATGGACAATGCATACAATCTAAATAATTTCAAGTCAAGAAAAAAACGCGCGAATACTGCAGCCCACCAGATTCAAGCTCTCTTCGTTGGCATACTTTGTTAGACTTTCAATGACAAGAGCCAAACAACTTTTCCGCACGTACAAAAAACTATACAAATCAAAAACACCCTCCCACCCACTTTTTTTTTTTTGTATGTGTCAATACTGCTTTGGTTTACCCCGCACATGAAATAGACCTTATTGTTGCTCTTACGTGAAGGCTGTTTGCGTGACCCCCCCCCCCCCCCCTACGTGAAACACATACACCCTAAACTGCTTACACCCTGAAGGGTATGAGTCAACTTGACGCGATATGGCAGCAGGCATGCTGGTGGAGCTGGCGAACAAGGCCCCGAAAATAGGCCGCTGACGATCATCCTAGAAACAGGGTTTTTACGATAAACAGGTTTACAAGCAACACGCACCACGTACAGTTGCCACGTGCAAAAGAATCAACGAAGTATATATTCTTTGGTAACGGCAATATTACGGTGCAAATCACCAGCATCGAAAGCTCGCTGCCATCAGGGGTCCAAGAGAAACGCACGCTACTTTTGCCATCCACGAGCTGCCATATAGCTGTCTGCGCAAAGATATCGGATAAATGCAATGACTATACTTCGTTTCACCTTCGGTTCGAGCGCGGCCGATGTTATCAGCCGAAGGGCTAATCAAACAGCGCAAAAAGCGCAACGTCATGGCGTCGGGCGCGCTTGGACCGAAGCTGAAACGAAGTATAGGAGGTATTCACTGGCCGCCATATTTGAGGTCACTGTTTAGAGCGCATGCTCAGAACGAGCTCGCATTAATAGGCTGCCAAGACCGGCAATCTTGGTGGTGCGGAATGCACGTGGCAAAAGAACTGTGGAAGCTCGCGTTCAGCACGCTCTCCGCAGCCGAGCACACAGCTATGGCCGCCAGTGAATACTCCCCATAGACATCCGTAACTCGTACGGCGCGTGCCAAGCTACTCGATGAATTGGTTGTCACGCCGACTCAGTGAGTAGCTTGGCACGCGCCAAGCTGCTCATTGAGCTACGAGACGCGACTGGAGGCCGGACAAGACCGCCCGAGTTAAGGGGTCTCCAAACCATACGGAGGCGAGCACGTCATCTCTCGTTGAGCAAGTCTGATCCCAACGGGCCCGAATCGTGGCCATTTCGAAAATATTTTCTTTTATAAAGACTCGCGTATTCACAGCTTCTTATTAAAGGCGAACTTTCTCCACGTTCGTTTATTGCCTGATGCACGAAAACCGAATTCCGTGGGACTTTTTCTGAGTGCATGTTGACGGATAGTTTGCGCACCGTCGCAACCATGTGTACCCTGCCTCTTCTCGAACAAAGCACTCACAAATAGACGATCCTATAGAATTTCAGCATGTCGCAACAAGTTTCCAGTCAACTATGACAAATTTACAACGAAAGTCACTTTAATTCATAAACTTCGTTTGGTACCCGTATCACGCTGCTATTTACATGCCTGCTCACGCGCAGTCAGACGCACGGGAAAAAGACATGGAACGCGTTCTGGTGGTCTCTTTCGTGCGTCAGTACCTTTCTGAGGATTTCGAATCATTATTTATAGTCTTCTCGTGCGCTACTAGAGCGTACAAATATAATTTTGGGCATAATTCGTTCTCGAGCTTATAAATAAATCAGTGAACAGAGTGAATTGAAAATTTTCACGAAGTTGTCTTTATGTGATACATTTATCCTACCCAAAGTTTATTAATGTAAACCTAAAAAAAAAATATTTTTTTCTTTTTCTTTGTGCACAGGGAGAAAAATGGCAAAGACCGTCTGTTTGACGCTGCTACTCACAAATGCTATATAAAATACACGCTCGGAACTACGCCCTAATAGCGCTCGAGAACGTAGAAAAGCTAACTTTGCAGTTGACTATGCAGCGAACGGCATCAGGTTACGCGGCTGGAGAATGAAGTCAGGAAAAAACACTGGCCGAAAGACTCGCACTCATCTTTCAAGCGTTTGCAAAGACGACTGACGCGTGCGTAACAAAACGTGGGAAAAACAAACATGGAGCGCGGTTAGCAGCTCAAGTGGGCGTTGCGCGTATGGATGGCACACGCGGTAACACGATAATCATCAATTACTCGATGACGACACTTTGTGTCGGGTACCCGGTCACGGAAAGGTCAGGCGACACGATAAGACGCGTGCCTTCGCCAAGGAGGAATTAACGTAAGCGGACTTCCCTGTATCTAGAGCTCAAGGAGACCAACGTCAGGGAAGAGAACTTTGTCTTTATTGATTTTCCTCGTACGATAGAGGCGCCGTGTTTGTAAATAGACAGTTAAGCACATGCCCACACACACGCGATCGTGGCTCTATAAAACACTTCTTTTCCCGCGCGCGAATTTCGTCGAGAATACTTTTACGGCGACAGAAGAGTCGTTACATGTATGTATGTATGTATGTATTTTGTGGCGCAATCTCTTTGAAACGAGAGTCTACAATAGACACGCCCCCCCCCCACGCCCCCCCCCCCCCCACGCCCCCCCCCCCCCACCCCCAAAGAAAAAGAAACAGTTTTAGAAAAGGAGTCGTTCCATCCCACAAGTTCACACGTGAATAGACCACCAAGCTTCAAGTCTCTGTTTGGAACACGTGATGCAGTTCTGTCCTTCTGTAAACCCGAGGGCCTGGTCGATGCTTGTGCCGACTCATGGTGCAGGCACAAGTGCCGGACACTCGAGAAGCAAATGTGGAACTGTTTCTTCCGCATCAGCACATGCACTGCAGCGCGTGTCCGTCACGTTGGCGTCGTACTTCCGTCGGTAAAGTCGGGTGTGCAAGGCCCCACCTCGTGCCTCGATGAGGAGTCTGCTGCCCAGTGTATTCCCTCAAAAGGTGATGGGGGCGATTTCGTTTTTAAAAGATGCGTAAAGGTGCATGCTCGTGTGTCTTTGCATCTCTTCCCTCCATCGTTGAGCCTCTATGGTCTTGCTTGATTTGCGATCACACCTGGGTGACCCATTCTTTCTTAGACGTAGGCTCGGCGACCATAGCGAAAGCCCCATACTTCGTACCAAGCCGGATGACATGTCGCCTCCATGTTGTGTGAACGTTTTGTAGGTGGATGTACACGAATACCCGTCTCGCCCAGCAATCTCCATTCATATGTCACAGTCGGGCGTAATATTCCATCTTACTGCTGGCCTCCCGCGCCTCGAAAGTAGACCAGCCGATATCTCCCTGAATCAGTTCATTTGCCACTCGTCCGTGACATCCCAGCTACTGCCTTCCGATCTCCCTTTGGCGGCGTTCTAGGTGTCCACGAATTTCGCTGGGGACGCAGGTGACGGCATTGGCGAAAGTTAATCCAGGAACTGCCACTGCTTTCCAAAGCTCCCGGGTGATGGCGTACCGATCAGAGCTCCAAAGGCTTCTTCGACGGAGTACGTTTCGCTTTCGCAATGCTGACGCCTTGAGATTTGTGTAGTGTTCAGCCAGATAGTCCTCTGAACTGGTGAGTGTCACGCCAAGGTATTTATACTTTGTGTCAACCGGAAGCACATTGCTCTGGATGTAAGGGACCCAAGGCCTTCGCACTGTCCCGAGAACTGTACAACAGCCAACTTGCTGGCATTAAATTGAAGCTGGAGTCGATCCGCTGCCGCCTCACACGCCAACAACAGTGACCTTATATCTGGTACACTGTCGGCCATCAGAACAATATCGTCTGCGAAAGCGAGCCCGGGAAATCGTCGTACTATTACGTCCCCGTGTTGCTTGTGTTCCAAAGTAAACCCAACGCCAGTTTGTTCCAGTGTCCTCTTCATGCCGGATGTCAATAGCATGTAGAGAACGGGAGACAACGGGCAGCCCTGACGTAGACCCCTGCGCACCGGAACCGTCTGCAGATGTGGCACCGTTGAACGTTGACATAACTCTATTGCCATCATACAGTCACTGAATGAGCCTGACCCAATCATCCGGCATGTTGAGCTGCCGAAACCTCCTGAGTATAGCGAAGAATGGGGGACACTGTCATACGCCTTCGCAATGTCTAAAAAGCAACATATTAAATTTCTTTTTTCCTTTCGCGCGATCTCTATACACTGCGTCAGCGTGAACAAGTTATCATCTAGCCGACGATCTTTGCGGAAGCCGTTTTGCAATTCCGTGAGGGCACCATTACTTTCAGCCCAACACGAAATGCGCCAATTCAGGATGGTCGCAAACAACCTGTAGGCCACAGCCGTGACAGTAAGTGGTCGGTAATCTCTGAGATGTTGCTTGTTTCCGCCCTTTTTGGGGATAAATGTCACTCGACCACGCCTCCAATCGCTGGGAATTGGTTCATCTCCGCAGGCTATGCGACTAAACAGGTAAGCCAGTTGGTCTCGTGAATCTGGTCGCAAGTTCTTCAACACCATAGCCGCTATTCCGTCTAAGCCCTGGGTGGTATTCCCGTTTAACCGCTCGAGTGCGCGGTCTAGATGCACTCGCCCCACTCGAGTGATATTGTCATCTATGGAGGTTGACAGTGGCACGTCTTCCATAGGCCGACTAAGACCCACGTTGTCCTCTGCAGGGACTTCCACGTGTGCAGTACCAAACATGCTGTATAGCTGTTTCTCAAGTAGTTCTTCAATATTCTGAACTGGATATCCAGTGTCATGCTCAAGCAGTTCTGGGGCTCTGTCCTTGCAATCTAGAGACCCGATATATCTCCAGAATTTTTCTCCGGCATTTTTTCCGCCATCTCGGATATTTTTCATCACCTTGCAATCATGTGCTTGTATTTTTGTTTCCACGATGTCCTGCGTTTGGGCTTTACGTTTTCTGTATTCTTCCCATAATGCCAAAGTCACAGGCACCTTACCAAGAGTTTTCAATGCGTATCTATGTTAGCGGTTAGCGGCTTGGCGTAACTGGATGGATCATCTGATTTCATCATCCCACCACGGTACAAGCTTTCGGCTTCCTCTGGCGCCCTTCACAATGGCGTAGTTAGCGATGACTAACCTAAGTTCTATCGCATACTAATCATAGGTGCAGGCGTCGACACGCCGAGTACTTTCGTCAAATGTCTTCGCGACAGCGTCTATGTCCTCCTCTCGTAGGTGTATCGTACTTTTGCAATGTGCAAGATGCACCAAAGTGCAGGAAAATGCTGTTGTGGTCGCTACCAACACTCCACTTTCCCTCCTCATCAACGATCATTTTTTGAAGACGACTACCCAGCCTTTTGGAAGCGAGCGCATAGTCAATGCATGTTTGGAGGTCTCGCACTGTCCAGGTATACTGCCCCCCCCCCCCCCCTCACAATCTTCTCTTAAATTCAAAATTTCCAATTCGAAATCATCCGCCAGATGTCTCATCATCGTGCCGTTGTGGTCGTCCCGTGTGTCGAACTCAACCAGATGGCCGTTAAAGTCTCCCATTATAAGCACAGAGAGACCGCGATCTAAGTTATGTATATCTCGACGAATGCACTCAAGGATGGTGTTGTTCTCTTCTTCACGCTTGCTTCCCACAGAAACATAAATAATGCATACAGCAGTTGGTATGTTATCTATTTTACCCTGTACCCATATGTGTTCTCGGCAGTCTTCCGACAACCGAAGCCACCCTTGTTCACTACTTGGCCAAAGGACGCCTACGCCCCCACCTCTTCTCTCACCTTCAACTCGATTACACCCTGCCCAGCACCACGCTCTGTCTATGGGAGGTTCTTTCATATTACGCAAATGAATTTCCGCTACGCCAAATAAAGAAACGCGTTGCATGTGCAGGGCCGTATATAACTCATGCCACTTTCGCTGACGTCTTCCGCCATTCATATTTAAGAAGCCTATATACCACAACACTTCTCTGCTTCCGGCGCTGTACTTTTGATCTCGTCCGATTCGGAGCGTAGACGTGATCAACTACATCATGCGCTCCGGCTCCACTCTTTCCTATAACTTCTGACACTGCTGAGCCTCGATCTGTTGGCACACCACGCGGTGTACGAAATCTATCAGCTCCAGCGTAGGGGACGCAGGAGGGTGACGAAGAAAGTCTCCGGCAACCCAGTTGTGTGGAAGTTGGTTTGCAACTGTGGAAAATATGTTGGCCTGGTCGGGTGCTCTCGGGTGTGGAAAATGGGGAGCTGCTGAGGAGTGTCGGGCATCCCTGGCCAACAGGTTGTTTGGTGGGCTGTTCCACGCAGCAGGTAAGCTGTATCCGTGCTGGGCTTCTCTGCTTGGTTGCATTGTGGAGACTCGACCTTGCTGGTGTCCCGTCCATGCTGTAACTGCGGGGGGTGTACGCATCTCGAGACCTACCAATGGTGGATACTCTTTCAGGTATCATCTGGAGAAAGCTCTGGCCCGATCCCCTGCGGTGCTTGTCTGTGTCCGGATTCCTCTGTCATCTTGACTGGTCTCTTGTTGAGCCACTGGACGCGGGGTGTTCCATGAACAAATTCTCGATGTTGGTATTTCCAATTCGGCACACGTGGCGCTTTGGCCTGGCTGTCGTGTTGCTTCGTCTCTATACGCCTCGCAAGTGGGCTCATTTTCGTCTTCTGCGCATGAGAAAGGAGGTAGCGGTGACGTCAGAACGCCGAGCCCTGATTGGCTGGTCGCGACCCCCCTATCTGAGCGTCGTCTGCTCCTTTGCCACGTCGTCTGCTCGCAACGTCGTCTGCGTCTGTCTTACCTTTCCTGCGACTTTCGGAAGTGCAGGTCTTTACGAGCGAGCTCGACTTCGCCTTTCAGAGAGGAGAGACGAAATAACTCGAGCGGTACGTTGTTTTTGTCGAACAACTAGCAGACGCGCATCAAGGAGGGAAGTCAAGGGACTCGCTGGCGAGGAGTCCCGAGGCGCCGAGGTTTGTCTGTTAAGAAGCGAGAGTGTCCGCAAGTTCCCTCCCAAATACTTTTTCCCTCCTTGCGTGTGCGGCGAGACTCCTCACTCTTTAACGGCGTCGGCGGGTTGGCGCAGTTAACGTCGTCTGCTTTACGTCTGCTAGTCAAAGCGATGGCTGCTTTACCTTTCCTGCGTCTGTCGGAGATTCACCGCTTTTTCACCGGCGAGAGTCGCCGCTGCCTCGGAAAACGAGGCGATGACAAGAGGAAGAGATTGAAGGGTTCACAAGGGTCGCGCGGGCATATTCTATTCAGCACGCCAGCCGGTCGTGGGCAGACGGTCTTGGCCAAGGACCGTCGGAGCACCGCTGTGCCTGCTAGGCCTATTTGCCGAGCTCGCTTACTCAGGGTCGGTGGAATCGTGGCCGTTGGAGCATTTCCCAGGTGTTTGTGGATCCAGCGTTCTTGTTCGTCGTGGTTTATTTCAAGTACTTTTTACTTTTTTTCTTGCTGCTTGTAGTCGTGACGCGTGAGAAGAGCACGTACAAAAATAAACGTCCGTTGGTCGTCGCGACCAAGTAACTGAGCGACGCTGTCGGCCATGCTGAGTTGATCGTCGTAGGATTCCGTCGTAACCTGAGCAAAACTTACGATAATTTCGTTTCGTGAATACGAATTTGTTCTCACGTTTTGTCTTACGCACTCTTTCGGCGTAAGATGGTTTTGTGAATCTGGCCTCTGCACTTCCGAAAGTCGCAGGAAAGGTAAGACAGACACAGACGACGTTGCAAAGGAGCAGACGACGCTCAGATAGGGGGGCCGCGATCAGCCAATCAGGGCACGGCGTTCTGACGTCACCGGTACCCCCTGCGCGAGAAGCAGACGAACTTGCCCTCCGCATTGTTCGTTCGTCTCTGGGTCCCAGTCGACGCCGGAGTCTATAAGAAACGGCTTGTCACGCTCCCAAGTCGGTGGGTCATTGTTTGTACTGCTAGGGGCTTATAGTGTAGGCCGTCTTTCTCGAAAGTATTTGTTACTTCTAGGTCTCGTGTACAGTCTATAAACCGAGCTTTTATACTTTTGCAGAGGGTCTTTAACTTGGCATTAAGCAGCATGGTCTCAGCTTGAAGTTTCTTTCCCCTGCCGCGGATTTCTGGAACTGAGCAGATGCATAGAGCGGCCCTGCGTTTCGTCCACCTCGTCCGCAAGCTCTCTATTATACCATCTGGATGATCGCCCTGTAAAAGGTTGTTGACACCCACGTGAAGGATATACATGCGGGGAACCTGCCTCGCCCGCTCTTCGTATATATCAATCAATTCATGAATATGTTTTAGCGAAGCCTTTCTGTTCAGTATAATCTCTAAACTTCGGTGGTCTCCGACCTCCTCACAAAGAGCCCGCGCAAAACATCCGACATTGCTGTCGCCGGCGACGATTACTTCCCGACGTATCCCCGTAGGAGGTCGGATTTCTTCAACTGGGTCGTGAGAAGTGACTCTAGAATCACGCTTTATGATACTATCCAAGACTGTACTTGACTTCTGCGATTGGATAGGCTCGCCCACGTTATCTTCAGATACATGAGCTTGTCCTGATTCTGTACTGGCTACGTCGGGCTTACTCTGTGTCGGGTTGAGCACGTCGGTGGGCTCTGCAGCCTGTGTCCCACTTTGGGAAGCATCTCCGCAGATAATTATTTCTCATTGTATCCCCGGCGGCGGTCTGATCTGCTCTTTTTTATTTGTCTTAAAAAGAGCGCCATCTGTCGCACGGTAAGGCAACTAGGCCCTTCGTCATCTTGAATGATACCGCGTCGCTCAAGCCAGTCTGCGCACGTTTTAATGTTGCAATACTAACGAGAGTATACGTTCGCGTTTCGTTTCGCTTTTGAATAGGGTTCTGTTCGTATGGAGGCTTTTCTCGTAGACGTGGAGGATTTGTAAAGCTACTGCCTCGCGTGCTCGTCTTGCAGACAGCTGATTAATGACAGCGTTCATACTAGGGATGTCTCGAACCACCCTAGGTTCGAAATCGAAAGGTTTCGATATTTTCGAACCGAACTGAGGTTCGAAATCGAAAAGTTTGCAACTTTCGGACACCGTGGAGTTTCGAATTTGAAAGGTTCGAAGCTTTCACGGTTTGTAAAAGTTCGGGTTCGAACATTTTGAATATGTTTTTACTTGAGGTTTGAGAAATTCGAATATTTCGAAATTTCCTAACTGGAAATTCAAGAAATTCGAAAATTTTGAATTTCTTGGGATCGGAAGTTCGAAAAACGGAAATATCGAATTTCTTTGAATGTGAAGTTCGAAAAATTCGAAGATATCGATTTCTTTAAATCTGAAATTCGAAAATTTTGAATTTCTTGGGATCGGAAGTTCGAAAAACGAAAATATCGAATTTCTTTGAATGTGAAGTTCGAAAAATTCGAAGATATCGATTTCTTTAAATCTGAAATTCGAAAAAACCGAACGTCTCGAATTTTCATAGACATATAATTCGAAAAGTTCGAAGGTTTCTATTCTCTTTTAGAGCTATATTTGAAAAAAAAAAAAAAAAAAAAAAAAAACCTTCGAAGATTTTGAATTTTTTTCAAGTCCAAGTTCGCAAAGTTCGAAGTCCGGTTTTTATGTTTCTCCACAGTTTCAGTTTCAAATAACGATTTCACGCCTCACTGTTTTTCACGAAATCAGGTTTAGAAAAGTTCGGGTCTGATATTTAGACAGTGCGAAGTTGGTCAGGCAATTAAATGAGACGACGAGTGTCCCGGATGTGCTGGAATATTTGCCAGTGCAGAGTGACGTGTGACTATAGATCAGTAATTGTGACCGCCAGCCCGGGAAGGGGGGGGGGGGGGCGGGGGGGGGGGGGGGCGTCTTTAACGTGCATCACGCAATAGTGATCACACGAACGCACTGTTTTACGATACTCATCCAGTCCGAAACGGCCAGGGGCGGGCAGGAGGTTGAGGCTCAGAAAAACCTTGAAGCGATTTGGCAAACTACCTCCCCACCCCCTTGCATGCTGGTAGTAATCCGATCGAACGCCACCCGAGTGATGCTGGCATGTAGTAAGTTTAGTTTGTAATTGTTCGGGAGGTTTATTTTCCGGGACGGAGGAAACGCCGAGCAAAAAGCACAGAAGCCGACAGAGCTCGAGGTCGAGGAGCGTTCTACCATACCAGGGGCGTCGGCAGAGGAAAAACATTAAGAAAGGCGGTGGGGGGGGGGGGGGGGAATGAGAGAAGGAAGGGGCGGGGGGAGTGGGGGGAGCCCCCCCCCCCCCCCATTTTCTGCCCCCTCTCTTCCCCAGATATTTCGGACTGTTAAAGAAAACAATACGGGGAAAGAGAACGTGGTCGAGAATCTGAAATTATTTATGCATATGCATAGGTACTGTCGCTCTTCACTGCATAAACGATCGCGTAGATGATCATTGCCGGAAACTCCTCAGAAGGCACCGATCGTCACGTGCTTAGTGGTTCGGAAGTTCAAAGCTATGTCTTTTCGACCTAAACAACTGTGCCATTAGTAAAAAAAAAAAAAAAAAACATAGCAATAAATGCGAGGATAAAAAGCTGGAGAAAAAAAAAACTATCAAGAACCTGCCGGAAGTGTTGTAGTTTTGCATATTGAGAAGCTCAGAACTTGGAAACAAGTTCCTCCTACCAAAATGTGTACAGGCTAAAAGAAGCACGTCCCAAAAACGTAAAGCGAAAAAAAAATTAAAAATGACTTTTTTTTTAATGACGTGCTGAACTTGAACAATATTAGAAATCTTCCCCATGAGTTAATTTATTCCTCAACTTAAAAAAAAAAACAATAAATACATTATTTTGTATTCTGCAGTTGGCAATGATATCTACTGTCTGTGATGTTAATTTAAATGCGATATCTCAAACAATTTAGACAAAAACAAATTACCATGTTTAGGGCATAATTGCCCGTAGATACATGTTTGGGCATTTCTTCGAAGCTCATCTTGAATAACAATAATCATATCTTAAGGTGCAACCCCACCCTTGGTTAGTGTGATTCTGAACCAAAAGATGGCGGTGGGATCGCCTTCCAGGCTTGTACATCAATGCGAGAAGTAGTGAGTTTACGCCCGTGGAGTGTACATGATGGAGCGCTAGGACGCCGTTTCACGTCACCATTAAATGGTCGCGTCTCGCGGACGCTATCGGAAGCGCTTCTTTTGTGGTCGCGTCTCGTGAACGCTACAGCTCCCCCTGGCCGAGAGAAACAGACCTATAGCCATGGAGAAGGAGAGCGAAATTGCTCCTCAGCGGCGCAGAAGAGCGGCGAAGCTTAACTCGGATCCCGAAGTAGTTGTCCGGCAATTAGCGGTTGAGCGTAGGAAGACCGAACAGAAGAAGGCTAAACGTGCTGCGGAGACATCGGAGCAAAGGGAGGAACGTCTAGCAAAGCGGCGTCGCCAGGAGGCTGAACGACGTGCCCGACCATCTCAGCAGCAGCAACAACAAGACGCCGTCGATGACGTCAAGGCTCGGCGATCGACTGACTATACGGTGAAACTTAGCGAAAGCGCCAGCGCGACTCGACCTTCGAGACGGACTTCGTAAACAATTTGTTTGGATATGTGTGCGACGTGTGTGAAAGGCTGTGGCACATGAAAGACTTGACGCCGGTAAGTAGTGCCATGCGTGAAACGTTGCGTTTAGCGGCGCCGCCTGAGTGGGGTGAAACCGTGGCGCGGGTTTGTACAACGTGCAAGAACTTTCTCGTTAAGGGCGATGCAACGATTTTTGTATTTTGCGCAAATACCGCTTAGAACGGATCCCTGACGTTAATGACCTGTGAAATACCCGTTCGTTTTTCACCACACGCAATCTAAGTCGCAGAAAAAAAATAAAGCAAAACGAGCAGAGTTCACCCCCTCAACTCGCAGCCAGAACAAGCGGCAACGTGATCTGGAGCCGATTATATGCCGCCAATGTTGATCATAGCCATGCGCTGGGGTTGGCAAAGCACATTACACGCGCTGAGTTCCAGACATTGTTAAGGTTCGGCTGTTGTCGTCATTGCGGCGATTGGACACAGGACACTACCCGAATGCTTCTCGAGCTATCGATTATCACGAGCCCAAATCGAGTGTCTACGCCATGCTCGGGTCCAATCTATGAGCTGCATTCAAATATCGTCACTGGGCGGTACTGCTACCGCCCAGCTACGTCATCGGGTTTTGCGAAGGAGAGATTGAATGAAAACACTCGGTTTTGTCCTCGAAATTACAGCGCAACAAGGGAGTTTCTTGGTCAGTGGCGTTGCGTGCGAGTATCCTTGAGTCCCACTAGTGCCAGTAAGCTCGTGTAAAGTGAAAAACATTCCTTTTGAATATCGTTGCCCCGCCCCTTCAAGCAGAAGATTCCACTCTTTAGCGTTATCAATGGGTATCGTTACACGCCCATGCCACCAGGTCTACCGGTTCTAAACGATGTGGCCGAACGTGCCAGTGTTACAACTGTAGAGACGACCCGATGGGGAACCACCATTGATATTGTGTATCAGAGACAGACAATCAATTCCAAATAATGCGTTGGGGCCATAGAGACGGCAGCGTGTTACTACACTGACCACCGAGCCGTCTTTGTGGCAATAAAGAAGCAACCAGACGTTGAGCAAAAAAAAAAAAAATATATACATGTGTCATATAATGCGTATACCGTGTGTGTGTGACATTGAAGCAGCAGTAAGCATGATAATCAAGCTAATCCTAGTCAACCAGGAAAGCTAAAAATAACCAGCTGAACCTAAGCTCACGCTACGTGTATCTTGGCATAGCCGAGCTAAGCCACTGCAATTTTTGTACATTTTTTATTAAAATTTTTTTTAAGGATGACACGTTGTAGATTAGGTGCCCTTCTCTAGGCACTTGGCGAAAAAGTCGGTGAGCAATTCGACCTTCGCGATTGGTCGACGCCAAGGAAAAGCGCGGCACTGGCCAATCACTGCCGCCGAATTCCTCGCCGACTTTTTTGCCAAGTGTCCAGATTAGAGCCGCAGAAAGAGTTTACGCATCCGCTTTACCCCATTGATAAATTTCGGAAAACATTGAACCGTACATTCCTCACGCTCGCGCGTACTCTAAGTCACGTTGCGGGACGGACTTATAGACGCGATGCGAACATCGGACCACTCATTCACACTCACTTTTTATTTTTTTTTTTTTTTTTTTTAAGTGGGACGGCAAGTTAGGGCATGTCAATAGACCTTTTTGCTGAATTACCCAAGCATCAAAGAGAATGCCGGGTACGTCGGTACACACACTGCGCGTGCTGGCGCGTCTGACGCTGGAATTTGTTGTAGCGGCGCTACTGTCGCATTTGTAGTCTGAAGAAGAAGAGGATGAAGTAAAGGTTGTTTTTCACCGGTACTGGAGCAGGGCGGTCGACTTCATCTGTCATGGCAGCATGCAACAGATTGGCAACGAGGATGGGATATCGGTTTGGACACCGTCGTATACTGT
Source organism: Ixodes persulcatus (assembly GCA_013358835.2). NCBI lineage: Eukaryota > Metazoa > Arthropoda > Arachnida > Ixodida > Ixodidae > Ixodes > Ixodes persulcatus. The sequence goes on along the minus strand of JABSTQ010006515.1, from coordinate 10,669 downwards.
CAGGATGCAAAACATAATTACGGAGAAGGGCTCTGCCATTTTGTGAACTGGGACAAAACATGAAAAGCAAATGCATATGTGTGCTTTGTAAAATGCTTAGACTTTTCATCACCAAATCTCGGGCGATGACGATAAACAAATAATGGTAACAAGCTCTCGCACCGTGCCAAGAGTAATTGCATCGACATAATTCGGAGCAAAAGAGCCTAGCTCTTGGGTGAATGACGCCTACAAAGTCATTCAAATGTGCATCCCTTAAGATGAAAAACGTCAGAATTCAGCGGCCTACATACGCAACCACTTTCTAAATTCATTGAGACATCCGAGCAACCGGAGTGCTCGAGTAGAGGCGTCGTTGTTTCTCCGGCGGCCGCATGGGACCACCGCGTGAACGCAGGGTGTTCACGCGTTCACGAGGACGACGAAACGGTCGACGACGAAGCGGTCGACGACGATGGCAAACGACAAAGCGATTCTAAAGTGGTAAGACGATTGCAACTGCTTTTCTGCGCTTCCCGGGGAACAGAGGGAGGGATTTCTTCCCCGTGTGAACACCCCTCTAATGGTGTGAGGACCAAGACATCGTTTCTTTCTTCACGGGTTGGCAGCACTGGAGAACCGCCAGGACGAGTGCATCACACGCAAGGGCGACTACCTAGGGAGTCATAAGTCCATTACGCCCGGGATGATTCTTTCGTAGGAAGACTCGCCACTTCCCTAACATCCCTCGTATGTGGGCATCGGATTTCATTAAAAATTGTGTTGTGCGTTTGTTTAGACAACGGGAGGTTAGTGAACCTCAATGGACGTCTGCTGTCCCCGCAGTCGGTGATAAATTTAGCCAGTGCAGTTTACCACTTTAAGGTGCATCACGCAGTAGTGAGACACGATCGCACGCCAGTATACGGTCGTGCTTACCAGACTGAAACAGGAACCCTGGATTCTGCTGCGCGAGCTTTCACTCGACGTGTTCCGAGCTGCGGTGCGCTAACACGCTGGTCCAGCACCGATCACCCCCTCCCCCTCCCCCTCCCCCCCCCCCCCCTTTTTTTTTTTTCTTTCCATTGTGCGATAAGCAATCGCCAAATGTGTTCGCCGGCTCGGGATATGCGAAGCCCAATATAACAAACGAATTTTCGTGGACATAGTCATTCGCATAATGTTCCGACTGTGATGATATCGGCCGGGCGATTTAGGGAGTGTCTTGAGGAGCCATTTGAGGAGCCATTTGAGGAGCCATCTCTATTACGAAAAAAAAAAAAGACAGCAATGATTATTATTATTTTTTTGTTGTCTTGATTTCCGTACGTCATGGAGAGGAAAAAAAAGAGATATTCTGGACAACAGCATAGGAGGAAAGAACAAGCTGGCTCGGAGACAGTGTGCCATTGTTCGTTTCAAGGCCGTAGGTTTCCATTTAGTTTTTATTTTTGTTTTATTTTTTAGCGTGATGCCCGTCAATATAAATTCATGAGTATCAAGAAAGCTGTGCAGTTTCTTCAGGGTTTCCGGAAGCAAATTAATAATACATGAGCTCTGTGAACCAGCGTGACAGTCACAAAGCTGGCTGGAAACTCGAAAATGTATATGCTGCACTAGCTGCAAAAACTAATTTAACTTTTTTCTTTTTTTTTTTGTGCGATTAATGTAGAATCAACGCCTCCTGTATACTGGAGGCACGAACAATCCTGGTTTGGTGGCGGATCACCTTTTCCCAAATACGTGCTCTATCGGGACATTTGGGTTCAGGGGCAGATCCAGAACTCCATTGTTTTCTTGTTTCTTTTTTTTTTTTTTGGGGGGGGGGGGGGGCGGGGGGCGGAAAATTTGTAAGGATGCTATTCTCCCATTCTTTCTTGTGCACCGGGGTGTCCACCCATGTCAAATTGCCCTCCGAGAAAGGGGGAGGGGAGGGGGTCGACTTTGTTTGGGGGGGGGGGGGGCGGCCACCCTCGGCGCCCCCCCCCCCCCCCCCCCTTGGATCCACCCCTGTCTGGGTTCGAGATTGATTGGCTTGAAAAAAACGCGTTCGCAACGCTTGTCCGACCTATCTGACCACGGTAATTAATTACGAGGGAGGAATCCCGGGGATTTCTCCGTGACTCCCGCATCGCACGACGAAATTTGATAGTTTGATGGAATGCGCCGCTACGACGTCAGCTACGCCGCGGCGGAGGGAGGGAGGGATGTTCGGGCGGCACGAACAATCCTGGTTTGGTGGCAGATCAGTTTGTTTTCAATACGAGTTTGTCGTGTAACTCTTTGCTGTCAAACGTAGAGCTCGCTAAATTCGTTTGCGGTGGTGTCACGTGTGGAACTGGAAACGCTGATATCCGTCACTCCGGTGTTGCGTCAGAGCGAACAACGAAGCTGAGGAAGAAATGGCGTCTGCTGTCGACGTCACGCACATCCCTGTACGGGGCCTCTCCCTCGTGTCCATCAATAGAAGAAGAGCGTGATGGTGCGGGTCAAGATCGAAGAACGGAAGACAACACAACCACATGAAAGATATGGTTGTGTCATCTTCGTCCTACATGTTTATTCTTTCTTCAATTTTGAATTGGGTACAGTCGAAGCATTTCCAACATTTCTAGTTACAAATATTCGGGACGAGCAAATCTCGTTCGCGTTGGAGACGGACCACTAAGTCGTCATTCCCGTGCGACCCCCACCCAGGACCGTCGTTTTCTCACACAAAGCCTACGTCGCTGCGGCACGAGTTCACGCCGCTCCCCTCACAAGAGAAACACTGTATACTGTTGAAGATGACAGCCGACACCTTACAGAAAAAAAAAAAACTATTTAATTACATCAAATAAATGACAAAGCATTCAACTGAAACAAACGTGGAGCGCAAGTTCGTCTGCTTCTTTTCCAGGGGGTTGCGGTGACGTCAGAAGGCCGAGCTTTGATTGGCTCTGATTAAAGGATAGTGGGTAGACCTCGAGGCAGCTTGACTTGAGGTCGTGGGGAGACTGGAAGGATTACGTGCGTTTACGTCTGGGGACTGGTGCCCAAGGGGGAATCCAATGCCGATGGGCCGAGCTCAGGCCGCTACCCGTCGTCGCAGGAGTTCGGGCCAGGGCTCTCGGCAGACGGACGTCCACTAGGGGGAGGGAACGCCGACCGTCAGAGCCAGGGGGAACGCTAGCGTCGAATCATCGCCGGTCGGACGAGCTCGTACGCCGCGACTCGACACCGTCGCCCGGAGTCCAGTCCAGGACTCCTCGGCCAGACGGCCGTCCACTCGGAGGAGGGCAGGCCCGACTCTCCCGCGCGATCTCGCTGGATCCGCCCGAAAACGGGAGACGAGCGAAGGAGTGCGAGAGGGTAGGCCAACATGGTGGCGTCCTGGAACCCCGAACGTCCGCCTGGAACGTCCTCCTTGGCTAACGCCTTTTCGGGTGAGGGAAACCAGTGGCTCCCACAAGGTCTACCCACTGCCCTTTGTAAAGAGCCAATAAGAGCCTGGCGTTTTGACGTCACCACAACCCCTGCAAAAGAAGCAGACGAACTTGCTCTCCGCACAGGCCCACGAAGTGACGACGCCATATTGTTTCTGTTGCTTCGTTCCTTCCACGCGAACAAAATATTTTTTTTTTCTTTTTATTAATATACTTGCGTATGTCATCTCGTGTTAACATTTTAGGAGGGTACTTCCTTGCGAAAAAGGGCTATAGCTAAACGAGACTTCTTCAGCACACACAGAATGGGGATCTGTTTTGGTATCATTCAATCTAACCTAAAAAGCGTCCAGCGTAACGCGCGTGCGCACCATGCATTTAAAAAAAAAAAAAAGAAAGAAATGAAGGTGGATTTTATTTTGTAGATTTCAATGTATCACTACTGCGTGATGCGCGTTAAAGACCCCAGGTTAGCAGTCGTACGGCACTGACTAAATCCCTCATCTACAGTGGATAACGATGTCGCCATACTCTGGCAGAGTAAACTCCCGCTGTCTAAACAACCAAAGGCTGGTTTACACATTTCTGTCAGTTGCGTTTACAACAACCGAAACTAACCGAAACGACAGCAACGACAAAGTCACCGGGGCAAGTGTTCGACGTACGGAATTCGTGGTAAGCGATGCAAGCGGTAACTTCGCGAAGCAATTATGGAGTCACGTTTATTCTACTAGTGTTCTGGGTCGTTTCTGTCGTTTTAGCTTTTGCAAACGCAGCCGTCACGATCGTCTGAACCAGGCTTAAAACGTGTTTTTTCGGTGGATCGGAGCAATCCAAAAGCTCTCCATGCTTGCGCCTTGAGTGCCGTAGCATTCGGTGGAAGCGAGTGCCCGCTTGCAAGACCAAAAATATATCAACAAAAAAAGCGCTCCAAAGCCGTTCCAAATCCACCAAGGGGAATTACCCAATATGACCGACTAGTCTATTTCAATTATCATGTAAATACATGTGATTCCCGTAAAACACATACAAATTAGTTACTTTTGGGGTAGGTCGTAAAAATGATGCTTCAGCAAAACTAATTCAGTTCCTCGCGAGTTCTAAATGGAAGCAAACAGTCGAAAGAGCGACGTGGTGACGGATGTTCTAAGGTTGTTCTTGCTATCGGCGCACAAATGTTCGTATCATCAACTTCCAAAAAAAAGTACCGGACGCTTTTCGCGTATCCCCCGGATGCTCATCCCCCGAAAGGACCCGGAGCTTCACACTGTTTCGGTTCATTCCACTTTCTTTTTTTTCTTTTTCTTTTTTTTTTCCCCGGATGTGCGTTTTCCTTCCTTTGGCCGTTTTTTCTCGACTTTTGATTCTGGGAGATTTCTTATTTCACTTCCTACACCGCTTCTCGAAATTATCGGGACATGCAGGTTGCAGTTTCTTTCCTCTTTTTTTGAGGCCATGTGCCATTAAACGAAAGTTTGTGCACATGGGCACAAACGCCATGTTGCATGTGCAAAATGTCCTCGAAATAAAAAAAAAATTAAAAATACAGTAATATTATATATATATATATATATATATATATATATATATATATATATATATATATATATATATATATATATATATATATAAACGGAAAAATAAACTACGCATCGCCAAACGCGCAGACTGCGCCCATATGTATACGATACGAACCAGATGCCAAAGTTTCAGAACTAACCGTTATCCCATTCAGAAGTCATAAAAGATTTTCGAAACTTGCGCTCCGCATAACAAAGCGCCCACTCGTCTGCCTTTTTTTTTTTTTTAGGGACACTTTGTTTTAAGTGAATTTAGGAAGTGGAGCATTCACTGGCGGCTATGGGTGAGCCAGTGCCACCTAGAAGACAAAGCTTAGAACTCGTTCTAAACGCATGCGCAGTGAACAGCCCACTCAAATATGGCGTCCAATGAACACCCATTTTACGTACCTCGCCCGCGAAATATATTCTTGCCTTTTTTTTTTTTTTTCAGCCTTCACTCGCAAACAATGCGAGGTTTTCCTGTGTTCCTTTTGCGCTGCTAATAGACCTCTTGCTAAATTACCCAAGCATCAAGGAGAATGCAGGGATTGGTGTTCCACGCGCCACACGCGCACGCCTTTCCCGTATAAAAGATTCAAAGGAAATAACCAAAATAAAGTGTTGACGAACGCGCGTGCAAGATGCCATTTGTTTTAGGTATTTGCTTTAGAAAAGTTACTACTGCTGAGTCCAGCACGTGTGGCGCGTGTATGGTTGATTGCAGACGTCTTACATCGGCCGTCACGAAGGCCGTCGTAGGTGGGTAAAGAACGGTATTGATGAACAAGACTGAGGTAAAAAATAATAATAACTACGACATGCAACTTGTTCATGTATTTATTCTTAGCTGGACGTTATGTGCCCCGAGTAATGGAGCTCTTTGCACGTCGGTATGGTTTTGGTGGGCTCCCGAGTTCAAGAGACAGGCAATACCACAACGACACCAAACGGCTAGCGAAAGAGCTTCGAAGTTACATCGGCTGTCCTTGACATTCTGCGTCATCTAAACCCGCGGGTTCAATCGAGAATGGAATGCAAGTCTGGCAGTGGCGTAGGCAGAGGGGGGGTTTGGGGGGTTGAACACCCCCCTCCCCCTCCGAAGTGCCAAACCTGCCCGCTGGCTCCCCTGCACACGCTGTCGGTTTCGCACGGGGCATGGAGCAAAGGGCGAGCACGGACTTTCTCCAACTTATATGCCTTCGGGAACAGTGTTTGTGGGGTAGGAAATGCTCAAATAAATAAAATAGGCAATATTCCTTCATTCATGTTTGTTTGATAGGATGTGGAACTTGATCTCAGATATATAGAGAACGGATATTTCGAAACATTTGTAGGGTGAAGGATGGCAATTTCAAGGCAAAGTATAACAAACTATATCCTCACTAGAATACACAGTTCAATCAAACCAGAGCCAACATAATAAAACGAACGCATGGTGATAATATATAAGAAAAGGTCAGTGATGTAAGGAATATTAAATGAATTGGAAGAACAACTGCACTGTAAGCAACGGGTGGCGCTGAGCTCAAGCACACCTTGTGTACTGATCAGAAATGCGTGCTTTCGACTAAAATCAATAATAAAGGGTTTACTTTCATAGCACGTCGATGGTGGCGATCAAGGAAGAAAGCTGTACGGCACGGCTTGACAAGTCCTTGACAAGTCGACGGAAAAAACAAAAACAACGAAAAAAACAATCACAAATCTTGATTACCACAATTCAACAAAGCGTGTTTCGCCCATAATATATTTTATCATCCGTCATATCAGGAAAGTGACCTATTTGCAGACAGAAGCTATGAGACCCCAAAAGTTTAGTTCACGCTCAGATTCATTTTTGGAGAAAATTAGTCGAATTTCTCTAAGAGACAATTCACTGTGCTCTAATCTTTTATCTTCAAGTAGGTTAAGTATTTTTGGGATGGTATGTTGAAGCATTTGTGTGCCATAGTTTGTTCTTGCAGTGTCCATCTCCCAACATTCCGCACGACGGGTAGAACACGCGTGAATATTTTCAGGGAGCTGTTCAAGGTTTATCAAAAAGTTTGTACCCCTGATTATTTCAAGTTTTAGACTAGTGACAAGTCTATAGCTAAATAGAGCATGTATATTGATTGCGCGAAACTTCTTAAATAAACTAGCTGCGTGGAAGTCAAATGAAACGTCCTCTATACCGCTTAACTTTTTTTTTTTTGCCACAAGTGTATTTTTTTTAGGTTTGTTGACGTTGTTTTACCCCAGACTAAATTACGATAGTTCATGTGTGAGTAAAATAACGAATTGTATATTAATAATTTCACGTTTGCTGGTAACATGTACCGTGTACCGGTGGCGGTTTATCACACCTACTACTTTTGACAGCTTTGAAAAAAGGTAGTTGACATGACTATCCCGTGACATATTCTCGGTAAAAAATGACACTTAAGGGTTTGAAAGAGTTTACAATTTCTATTTTGGAGGAGTTCAAAACGATATTTCTTGTAATTGTGACTAGCTTATGTTTTGGGCGAAAAAGCACTGCTTTTTTTTTTTACGTTGATTTATAGTGAATTAATACGACTCCAAATTGCTAATGCAGATAACGCCTTAATTGCCATGTCAAATAGCACATCGACATTTTCAGCTGAAAAAAAGCAAACTAGTGTCGTCGGCATAGTTGATAAATGTTGCATCAGAGTTAATATTCACAATATCATTAACGTAAACATTGAAAAGAAAAGGACCTAATATACATCCCTGTGGAACACCAGTAAGAATACGCTTCGAACTTGACGAATATCCCTGAATATAAACTAATTGCATTCGATGCTCTAGATAAGCTTTCACAAACTGCAAAGCATGCCCTCGAATCCCATATGTATCCAATGTCGCCAGTAAAATTTCCTGATCGGGGTAATCAAAAGCCTTTGTGAAGTCTATGAATGCTCCAAGAACAATTTATTTTTCTTCGAGATTTTGCGAGATGAATTCTTTCTGGACGAGTAGGGCAGCTTCGGCAGATTTATGCTTTATAAAACCAAACTACGAAGCAATTATCAAGTTATGCTTAGTTGAAAAATTAGTTAGACGTGTATGATGTACCTTTTCAAGTGCTTTAGAAAATATTGGAAATGTTGAAATTGGTCTGTAATTACCCATATCATTTACACTCCCCATTTTTGTGTAGTACTGACACTTTGGCTATTTGCATTTTTCTAGAAAAAACACCAGTAACCAAAGAAAGATTAAATGTATGCGTTAGCACTGACGCTAATAAATGAACAACATACTTAACAGGCCTTATTTGTAAACCATACACGTCACAAGCTCCACGATTCTTAAGTGGAGCTTAGTTGTAAAATCACATTCAGGTTCTGCGACCAGATCTAAAAAAAAATCGAGCTGCTGTTGCTATCATCATCAAAAACACAAGACTTTACAGTATCAATCTCGCTTCCAATATTCACATAATGCTAGTCAAAAGCGTTCGCCGAAGAACATCTGGTTAGTTCAACACGGTTACGCACTGTTTTATTAATTAAATAGATGAACGGTTTCGATTTAAAAGGAAGTTTAACTCCTTCCACGTGACGTCCGTACAGCCCTCTGCTGCCTCGAACACCTTGAAGTTGTAGCGTTCTTTAGCACGACGTAAATTACCGCAGATAAAAAAGTAACTGTGACTAGTTATTTCAGAAAGCAATTTACAGGCTCTTATGCCAAGCGACTACACACAAAGATTCAGCCGCCTGCGTTCACGGCAAATAATATCCAGGACGTCCTCCGCTTGCACTTCAATGTCGCGGTGAACGTTCAAAAGCGCTAGACCGAACAGTCGCTCATTCGAAGTGGACGCTCTAACGTATGTTATCAACCGTCGTAGTGAAGAGACCGAGCTTTCTCAGCTTCCGCCGTTGTTACGGGCAGAGTCGCTATAGGATCCTGAGGAGACGATGGACGTTTGGAAATAGGGCCTCCGGACAGAGGGCGACCGCCTGTACCGCACACGAGACGGGCGTTTCACGTGTCTTCCTCTTGCATTTGGCAGCCCAAATGAGGAGCTCACTTTGGAGTTCAGATACTGAAACCAGGCCTGAATCAGGCGCGGATTTAGAGGGGGGGTCCGGATGTCCTGACCCCCCTCTTGATTTCTGCATGTGTAAAATTTAGGGCGTGAAACGAGGGAGAGGGGGAGGGGGTTCCTAAACATATGGTACGCTGACCAACACCTGACCCCCCCCCCCCCCCCCCCTCCCTCAGGAAATTCCTGCATCCGCCCCTGGCCTGAATAGAGCTCCAAAAACTCTTCAACGCCGACTCTGAGACTTGCCCCGCTTTCCAAGATCTTTGCAGGCAGAAGCGACGAAAGTAATTGCGACGTGCGCCGGTGCTTTTTAAATCTCCCATCTGTGTGATATCAGGTAATCCATGAAAGGAAGGAACACGGAACGCCTAAAATTCTCTTCCGTGCTTCCAGCGGAAATGTTAGAGCGGTGACGGTGCCGACTTGTTACTCGCGGCATCTAAATTTCAACTTCCGCTGTCTCGGCCACTTTAATGGCGGCTTGGAATATCACCGAGTGTTTGTGCATAAACGCTTGCTCTAATTTTACAATTGTGTGTGTGTGTGCTTGTGTGTGTTGCTGTTTAATCTTGTATGACAGTATAGCTATCATTTTGTTTTGTCTGGCCGGCACGCGCGAAACACATGTACGACGAAACCGTCCGATCCGACGTGCGGACTGCCGGAATGACCTTGGGGGGGGGGCGAGGGCTTTCGTAGCACCGGAGAGCGTTGAAAACCCTCGCCTCCGTCCGTCGTATCGCCTGATCGGATGTCGGATCGGACGGTTTCGTCGTACGTGTGTTTCGCGCTTTAATGCAGAGGCAGAGCCGTTTATTGAGAGTTTGGCCATACATTGGTTTGAATAGGCGAGCATCTCGGGCCAACCACAGGCCGCGAAACAGCCCCTAGCGGTGGTCGCGTGCTCTAAATTTGTGCCACGACTATACTTCGTTTCACCTTATGTGCGAGCGAAGGCAAAACTGGAAGCGCGAGCACGGAAGCTCCGTGCGTTCAGGCTTTGCTCGAGCGCGCGAGCTGGGGAGAAATGCAAAAAGTGCTGGTCTCGCGCTTCTATACTCCGTTTCACCTTATGCTGTACCGCAGCGAAGGCTAGAAGCGCGAGCTCATAGCTTTGGCAGCTGCCTTTGGTGCACGAGAGCTTGTGCCGCCGAGATGTGCCCTAGAGCAAGGAGCTCGCGCTTGTAGCCTTTCCTGCGGTACATATCGTAAGGTGAAACAGAGTATAGCTTTGGCTTCACTCGCAGGTAAAGTGAAACGAAGTATAATTTGAGCCGTGCCGAGCGGAACTCCGCGTCTCAAGACGCTCGCGCACCCCACCCTTTGCACTGCTTTCTTTCAGCCAGTCTCAGGACGCTGTTCTAGCAGTGCGACAAAGGCATGGGCACGAGCGCGTGGCTTTGGAAAGTGCCTCCTATGCACGAGGTCTCGTACAAACAATAGCGTTTCGCTGAGCTAGGCTCACGCGCCTGTGCCTTTGTCTTCACTGTCGACATTGTGAGATGGAGTAGAGGTCTCCTGATTGGTCGACGCTGTGTCACAAATTTAGTTTACGCTCTAAGCGTGGGGGGAATATTCGGCGCTGGCGGCGGCCTTTGCTCCGCCTATTGTCCAAACTCGCCTAATATACGGCTCTGTGC
>JABSTQ010006514.1:0-27581 GCA_013358835.2 Ixodes persulcatus | reverse complement strand
GGAAGTGAGCCATTATATTCCTAAGAAATGGCCGCCCTCTAGTATATCTCTGTCAATATTTTTTTTGTTTTTTTCTTCGTGCAAGCGGGACGAAGACGACAGCGGTGTCTGACAGAGACATGGATTCGATTGACTGCCGCGACCGCTACGAATTATACACATTTTCAAAGGAAAATAAAAGTAAAATAAAATAAAAAAGTTAATCTTCTCAAAGAGTCAATAGCGTCATTTTTTTCAGGTTTTGGTATAATTTTTCTTTTTTCTTTTTCTGTTTTTTTCTTCTTTTTTTTTGGGGGGGGGGGGGGGCTTTCGCTTCAATCAATTTCAAAAACCGTATAAAAAGAGGCTACACCAAACGTGCAAACGAAACAAACAGAAAATCATTTATTTTTCTCTCACAAGCGGAGATGAGATGCTCCCACTAAGGAAGTAAACGCCAAAAATCGGCTTTCTGAACAAACAAAGGCAGTGTAAAATTCGGTCTTTGTTGACTTTTTTAATTTGTACGTTTTTTTTTTTTTTCATTTTGATTTTTTCAGTGTTACAAAATCTTTCCTTTCACGTTGGCGCCGTCCAGCGTCCACTCAGGACGTCCTCAAGCTGCCTGCCGGCGAGTGATGGAAACTAAAATTCTTTTACGAAAATATTTTTTACAAACACTTTTTTCGTTTGTTATATATTTTTATATCATTAAAGGTCAAGACCTGACGGTTTAGCCGTCCACTGTTATTTGTTTTGGTGGTGGTGTGGGGCAGCCATCACGTTCGTCGCGATAAATCTCGATTTTATTGTTTTCGTTTTTTGTTCTTAGGATTTCTTGTTTAGCGTCGTCGTATTCTCCGAAGAATCATTATTCTCTACCCACGGGACACTGCGTAGTGCGTCAAGAAGATAGACATGGATGAGTGACGAAAAAATGCGAAACGCCGGTTGCATACGAGTATGTGTGGTCTTTAACGTAAAACGTTTTTGGCTAGGTGTTCGGCCTTCTGTAAGGACAAAAGTGAAGCCGGATAAAAGCGTGGCCGCGAGGCTCGACCCTGAGTGGTTGACGGGGGGGGGGGAGAGAGGAATGAGGCGCTCGACGCTGATTGGTTAACGTGGAGGTCAAGTGGCCAGGGGTGGGAGTAAGAAGGAGATATTCGAGGAGGCGAGGTGGGAGAGGAAGACTGGGTTAGGAGGTTCTAGAAGATCATCAGGTTATCGTTTCAAGTGTACACATGGCACGCGTTTAAATTACCTAATGCGAGCGCCGTAAATGTAGGCGTTTGGCTGAACAGGCTAGACGCCCTGCTAAAGGATGGCATAGGCGTTTGTGATGTTAGAACATTTTACGTATGCGCCATATTTGCCTAGCAATACGCTGTACACTTTTTTCTCCCAAGTTTAAGTACCCGACAAAACAATATTTAATGTCTTCAACTCTATTGATATCAATTTGATTGTCAGAAAGGGGAGCAACAGACTCCTTTTTTTTGTCATATGGCTGGTTTAAAGATTTGCATTTAAAAGAGCGGTGCAACGATATTCGGTTGGAATGTTTTTTTTTCTTTTACACAAGTCTACTGGCACTAGTGGGACCCTAGCATAGTCGCACGCAACGCCATTGGCCAGGAAATCGTTTTGTTTTTGTGTGATTTAGGGAATAAAAGCGAGCGTTTTCATTCAATCTCTCGTTCGCAAAACTTGCTGACGTAGCGTGTGGTTCGCAGTATCCCCCAGTCACGATATTCGAATGCGGCTCATAGACTGGACCCGAGTATTGCGCGGGAACTCGATCTGGGCTCGTCATAATCGATAGCTCGAGACAATAGCCGAACCCTAACAATGCCTGGAACTCAGCGCGTGTCCCGTGCTTTGCCAGCCTCAGCGCATGACTACGATCAACATTGGCGGTATATAATCGGCTCCAGATCACGTGGCCGCTTGTTCTGGCTGCGAGTTGAGGGGGTAAAGGGTGTTCGATTTCTTTTATTTTTTCTGCGAATACAGTTGCGTAGAGAAAAACAAAAAAGCCCAGTGTGCTTAAGGTCATAAATGTCGAGGAATAATTCTAAGCTGTATTTATGAAAAGTAAAAACAAAATGGGTGCACCGTCCCTTTAAGCGTGACTTACTGCGTTTCGATCACGTGGGATCACTTTCGACCAGATGCGGTTGCCATGGCAACCGAGGTCGTCGCAACGTGTCGCGGTGAAACGCATGGGGTCATAGCGTAGTAGTTACCAGCCTTCGGTGTCTCATTCCACAACCATCTCGTGAGTTTATTTTGGGTGCGTGCGATCCCCATTATTCAGCTCTAACTTCCGGCATCTAGATGGCGCCACCATCTACGAAGTTGCGTGATAGATTACAGAGTGTTTCCAACCGCTCGATCGAGGTCACGTGGTCTGTGGGCCGCGTTTGCAACATGAGCGGCAAGGAGGTGTCGAAAGCGTTAATCGTCTATAAACGTCTCTGACTTTCCTCCTGCTTTCCTCTTCGCCATGCGAAAATGCAGCGCATGCGCGCTAGCGACCAATCTGCGCAGGAGAAGTCCGACATTGAATTGTCAACTCGGTCCGTTGTTCGAGTTGCTACATCCCCTAAATCTAGGGTCTCGAAAAGTGCGCGTAAACGTATCTGCGCAATGCTGGTTCACAGATTTTCCGCGCGACTGTGTTTTTCCATGAATGACACAATCAACAGCCGAGGAGGATCTCCGTCAGCCAGCCATGTGTCCAAAATAAAATGCGATGTAACGAATTTAAAATAAAGTTGTCTAGTTGTGGCGGATGAGACTTGGGGAGCATATTCAGACCCGTCCTGACTTGAATGAAGGCAGAAACTTTGTAGGCTTCATATTGTTAATGCGAAAGCATTAACTGTCCCATATGGAGCGAGACGACGTCATCAGCCGCGCTAGACGGCAGATAAATTTGTGAAGCTGTAATTTGAGGCATCCCAGCTTTGAAGCTCCCGAAAAAGCCACGCAAAGCGGCAAGTAAATGAAGCCAAATAAGGTCGCCACGCGTCAGTTTTAATCAGCGCCACCCTATGGCGCTGCGTGCCGGCGCTGCCAGCCGATTCCTGCAGCCGATTCCTGCAGCCGATTCCTGCAGCCGATTCCTGCAGCCGATTCCGTGCCGCCGACAGAGCGGCGGCAAGGCCGATGCCAGCGAGGCGCGGCAACTTCGCGAGGACGCGCGCAAGAACGACATTTTTGCTTTCGCATTCACAACTCGTAAGAAGTGTTTAGGTGTACCTCAAGCCTTTTTGTTTTTACATTGTGAAAATTCTAAAATACTCATACGTTAGAAACGCTCAAATTCCAAAGAAAGTACGGCCCCCGAAATAAGTTTTTGATCGCCGATGCTTTTGTCCGAAAGTCGACGTTGTTATTGTTTTTAATAAACACGGTTTTTAATGTTTCCAATAAAGAGAGAGCTATTTTGTTTATCATTAGTGATCGAGAAAGCTTGAAAATATTTAGAGACGCCCGATTTTTAAATCCAGATTCGTGGCAAAACATACTCGTATGCGGAATGGTAAATATTTCTTTCATCATAAATGAGACGATTTAATATTACGGAGCTTAAATGAAACCAACCGTTAAAAAGCCTGCGTCGGTTTCGGTTTCGGTGTCGTCTTAATTAAGGCGACAGATCTATGTGTACGAATTTGGACGACTCAAGGTGGCATTGAAAGGAAAACAAAAAAATAAAACAAAAAGAGTAAACGAAATACAAAAATATTTCTATGGATCTTTGACTAGACAGTTTTCCGGGAAGGTCGAATAATTTTTGCTCCCCCGACACTGTTCTATAAACACGAGCTCTTCTCATCTGGGTCATAAAAATAAAATACGATGCTCCGGCTCATGACAAAAAACATTTTCTTCCGAAACATTTACTCTAATTTGTTTTTTTTTGTTATATTTTTGTGTCGAACGACAGTAATAAGAGACAAAATGTATTTTATGTTATATGAGACGTTATATCATATATGCAACGCGTTTCAGTCCTCAAAAGCACGTATAGCTACAAATATCCCAAATAACCCCCATGACAAAGAACTCAAGATAAGCAAAATGGGACGGTATAAAGGCTATTTCAAATTACCCCTATAAATCTCCGAGGAGAACTCTCCTTGCTTGTCCTTCCCAAGGTAAAAAATATAAAAAAAAAAGTTATTGAAAAGTAACGCGCTCACGTCCAACTATGGATTATGATTTGAAATTTTGAGAAAACCTTTTTTCCCAACAAAGTTCCTCTTTTCTGGTGTCCCATCACCTCGAGTTTCAATCGCCATTACTCTGCCTGCAACCTAAAAAAAAGAATGAAACTAACAATAAAGAAGACCAATAAGTGTACTGTTACACAATACACAACGCTTCATATCACTATAGGCAAAGTAAAAAAAAAGTACCAGAAGCGAATTTATACAAGAAACTATTAGCTCGAAACAAATAAAAAGAATTTGTTCCCTCCGTGTATTTTTAACTTTAATATACAATAATGTGGTATTTATTTATTTTAATTGTTTTGTCACGTCACGTGCTTACAGTTTTTTGTTATTTTTATAGGCAAACGACTTGTGCCGTTTGGTGCTAGTTATGCTTTTGGACAAGTGGTATGGAGGCAATAATGACCTTCAAAAATGACGGATGGGCTACACTATAAAAAAAAAAAAAAGTGCCCGTGCATCTACTTTTTCGCACAACACTCGGAGAGCCAATCAGCGCAACTTACGGAGGCGGCTCAGCGAATGACGATGCCGAAAAATATGTTTAGACCAAAAACGCAGTTTGAGTTGTGACATTAAGCAATGCAAGCGTGGCGTTTTGCATTGCTTAATGTCACAACTCAGACTGCGTTTTTTGGTCTAAACATATGTTTCTGCATCGTCATTTGCTGAGCCGCCTCCGTAAGTTGCGCTGATTGGCTCTCCGAATGTTGTGCGGGAAAGGAGACTCACGAACTTTTTTTAGAGTGTAGTCGGTACATATAGTTCCTTTTGACAATAAGCGCCGAAAAGATAGCGACAAAAAGTGAGAGAAACAAAAGAAAACCACTACTTTCAACTGACTGCTCATTGATGCAACATAAACTATTTATACAACTAATCGGGGTTCTCAAGCAGGAATGCAAAGTTTTTATCTGTTACATGAAGAGTCGGTTCACTTACGCATTTGTCATCACCTTGCATTCTGGTGTTGAATGACTCGTGCAATTCTCTCGAGGTCTTGTTTCTTAGCTTCCCCGGTTTTGTTCTTTTCCAGTTCAGGGGCACAAGAGCATCAATCACAATGAATAGCGAAGTTTCCCGAGGGGGAATTCCTTACTGACAGCGCGTGCCCCGCCTTTGACGCACCTGCCCGTCTGACCCAGAATATGTTTTTGGCCCCAGAAAAGCTGTCTAGTTTTTGCCGTAAAATTAACAACAAAAAGATGAGTGTGACGTGTGCAAAAAGAAACACTCGAAGCAGTTTGTAGGTTGTGCCTCCTCGGCCGTGTATTCGAATCCCATGACTTGCGGAAAAGTTTACGTGGGTCAGACGTGGGAAAACATTTCTACTTTTCCACTACGGTAGCGCAAACTGGTAAAGATATTTATAAAATAAAACCGCCCAGGGACTATTCAAAGCGACAGTTGACTTGCTCAGAGGAAACTTGGCGCTTTTTTGACTCCAAAAGAAGCTATAGTGTCTGGACTGGTGAAGGCGAGCGGGTTGAACATGAATACATAAAATTGAAAGAATAAAACATGGAGGACAAGCACAGGACATCCACTTTCTTTCATTTAGCAACGACGTTTATTTTGGGCAGAGACATTGCACATTGGAGACATTGCAGTGACCTCGCGAAATGTACGTTGCCAGGCTGACGTCTTATATTTAATAGAGTCCCTACTTTTATAATATTATTTCTATTTAATTTATTGTTATTGTTGTTAGTATTAATATTAACAACAATTGTTGTTATTGCTATTACAATGACAATTATATTGTTATTAGAATGACAATTTTAACAACTATTCAAACAACAATGACATTGAAGAAAAAGGAATTGTGATTGTTAATAATTGTAATAGCAATTGTAAACAAGGAATTAATACTCTTAATATTAATGAAAACAATATCATTAAGTAATTATTGTTGTTAATAATAATACATTTAATTTCCATTAGCATTACAGCAATAAAGAAGACAACGGTAAAGAAACTGTCTCGAGACAGCTCGACAAACCCATGAGCCAGTGTTTAGGACATACAGCTTGTGGTTGCGAAAATCATTTGAAAGTGTAAACACAGCCTAGAACACAGTGAGAAATTCATCATAAATAGGATTTTATGGTGTCAAACACGCACCAAGAAATCATAACAAATTAGAACGAAAATGCCCCATAGGCGAACGTAAGTAATAAACAAAAAAATAATAAATAAAAACTCCAGGGCCAGCTTGTTAGAACAGCATCTCAGCCGAGACTAGGTGAAAGGAAGCCCTGCAAAGGCTGGGGCGCGCGAGCGTCTTGAAACGCTGTTTGAGTACAGTGAACTAGAGTTTGAGTCTCGCTTAGCTCGTGAGCTTGTTTTCACATTGCCAACTTTACTAGAGGCATAGCCTCATATATACCGACAACGCCTGGCAGATCGCCACGATAAGCGGCCGCCAAAATGGAAAAGGTGGCGCGGCAAACAACCGATAAAAGGAGAGCCACGTGACAGGCGCCCCGCTGCGGCGAAACATCAAAACACACTTCTCCCGAGTGAACAAGTGTGTTTCGGGTCCTCGCCGCTGCAAAAGCTGTGCGCTGACGTCAAGGTTTTTCGAGAAATGGGTCTTTAATGCTCTGTCCTACCAGATCCTCGCGCTAAAAATCTGCGACCGGTCACTCTATGGCTCCGTCGTCGAACTGACAGGCTTTACGAGTCTAGAGGAGGCTATGATAGAGGAGGTCAGTTTGGGAACACGAGAAGAATTCGCCGGTAGAGCGCGGGCCGCTGCGGTAACTGGCGAAAGAGTGGCGCTGCCGTCGCCGTGAGATGGGTTCTTCCCGCGTAGGGCAGAGTGCTCCACCAGATGCGCTGCGAATCCTCGGCAGATATTGGAGACAGAGTCATTATAATGTACGCTAGAGGTTCAGCTGGCGCTAATGTCTATGCGACTTCCGTGACGCAAATCGAAGCAGACAGCAACCAGTCCATGTTTTTGCGGTGCTCCTGCGCATTTGTATGGGAAAACGCGCGTGCATTTTGTCTCTTCGTCGGAAAATAACATAGAAAATATTTTGCATTTGGGTCGTACCAAATTGTATGTACCTTCATTAACGTTGTAATAGCGTAGTTGCTTTAGTTAGCGCATTTTTCTTCATCAATGAGCGAGGTTTACCTCCAGTATAGTTCAGGCCCACAAAAAAGCGACGATTCTAAGCGAAATTACAATCGAAATAAATATAGTGTGTGTTCAAGGATCGCCAGCATTCCGGTGACGCTGATCTATTGCTAATATGCGAGTCCTGTCACTATATAAACTTGACCCCGTCGTGCGTCATTACGAGTGGTTGAAAACATTCAAAATTTAAAGATAAAGTACGTGGGCTATGAAAGGTGTCTCTTCTTATTATTTTCTATGCCGGCGGTTTTTATCGGGCACTTCTTTTCAATGATTTTGAGCGTGCGGGTGATGTTTTGAACGTAGAACAATCATCTTCGCGCAGAGCAGAAGGAATAAAGCAGTACTTACATTGAACATCCGACTATATTACGTGGCCTTCAATTTATTTTGACTGTCTGCATGCACAAGTGTTAATTGATCCAGTGTTACTGTGTCGTTCTTGCCGTCTATCTTGCTTTTGCCCTTCGTTCGTTTGGCACGTATATCCCCGATGCTGAAAAGCGACGACAACTTGTTCGCGCTAGCAGTGTCCGACATTGCACATAAATACCTGTGCAAAGCCGTTTCAGCACCATTTTAATGCGACGAATTTGAAAGATAAACGCCGCAACTGACCAATTATTTCGTCCGCGTGACTGAGAAATATTCCAAGCTACTTGGTACGTACACAATATTATGGATGTTCTGCTCTTATAATCGAGCGCAGGAAGAGAATGCACTCACATTTCCCTATACACATCCATTACCGGAAGTCGACGTTCAACTGATTGCTCTCTGCTTCAGTTTGCGGCAACACACTAGCGCTAGTTGAACCTCTAGCGTACATTATAACAACTCTATGATTGGAAACGTCGATGCGCTTGTCTGTTCGGGTGCTGTCATCGTCGTCTGCTTCGGGTTCACCTCATGCTTGGTAAATGAACTAGTTGCAGCATGAGCAACGCTTCGATCGGTGGGGACCTTTTGTTTGGTGCTCTTTGTGGTTGGTTTCATGAGATGAGCGGGGACATTCGGGAACAGACATGGCGCAGCATATTTTTTTAATGACCATCGGCCCCTGGCCATCAAAACCGTCTGCCCATTGATAACGTGCGAATAATGACGATTCATGTCGTCGAGTTGAAAATTCAAATCGAACACATAGCGTGTTATGTGAGCTTGAAAATTGTCCCGGTGATCGCATTCTGACATACCTTCAGGCGCACAACATTCTTAGGAGCGGTAGAAAATTTACGCTTCTCGTCACTTATCGACGCCTGTGAGGCGTACCCACTGCGCAGCAGGTCGACATTCTTTCTCAATGATACAAGAACGACTCAAAGCTACCGGCACCAGAAAAGAACCCTTACAAGCCTACGACGAGCCACCGATGAGACGAGCGAAAACACGAGAGGTGGCGCACTCTACGAAATGGCGCCCCGCCGGGAAGCGAGTTTCCAAACTTGCCCCCTCTAGTAACGTTGGCAGTGCTTTATTTTCCCCAGTCTCAGCTCCCTCATAAAACGTTTTTATTGAAAAAAAGGTCGAACTTTCCGTGCTTGATTGATGTCACAAGAGACACTGTTTCTAACAACCCGGCTCCTGGTATATTTTTGTTTTCATCTAAAGGGTCCACTAAACAAAAATGAAAACCACGGCAATCACGTTAGCACAACATCTGCGGCCGAAAAAAAAATCACATCCCACCTCTGCAGGTTGTTAATTTCTTGAGCTATAAGGTAGCAATTACCACAGGACAAAATTATATACACGTGCTGTATACCGCTGTAAGTTGTGTGCTTTAAAGGGGTACTCCGGCGATTTTTTGAGCTACCTCAACTAACTATATTTTCTGACTCCCCGGCCTTTACCCTTTCCAGTATGCTATTTAGTATAGCGAAATTCAGATTAGTTATTGTGAAATCGGCAAATGAAAATTATGCAAAAAACAACTTTCAATATACCCGCACTTTTCAGTGCCGTGACGTCAGTGGCAGGCAGGCTTGCCAGCCGAGCAAGCAGTCTAAAAAATAGAATATGCCGATCATTTGATCCGTGCTGGCGCGCGGGTACTGGAGCGAGCTTCCAAAGCATTGATTTGACACCATTAAACTGCTTGGAATCAGTTGGGAACAAATTCTGCAGCCCAAAAAGTGAACCCCTGCCTTCCACTGACGTCACTTTTTCGTTGTTGCCAGTAGAGACTTTCAGTTTGAAACACACGGTGAGGACCAAAATTGTAAATTTAATAACTTCGTGAAAAAAAAATTATTTTGACCTAATATTTGGGATACTATTTTAGGGATGTTGTTTGGCGAGTTTAGCAAAATTTCAAGCAAATCGGGGACCATGAAGAAATCGCCGGAGTACCTTAACGACGTGGTAAATACCCAACGTACCTCAGAGTATATATGGCATGGTAGCACGGGGGGAGAGGTGATGCCGGTAAAAAGGCTACTCAGGTTTCATCCTCGACGCCAAATATTTTCCAGCACGCACGCACAACGTGAGAGAGGAAGGGAAAGAGAGTGAGCAACTTTGTGGGGACGAAGAATTTCCGAGCGTACCGCCGCGATTTTCGTGTACTCTTCTATCCGCGAGGGATGTTCGGAAGGGAGTGGAGAGGGTGTACAAGAGAGAGAGAGAGAGAGTGAGACAAAAGAGGGAGAGGGTGGGATAGAAGAGAAGGGGGTATACGTGGTCTATCAGCGTAGGAGATAACGAAGAAAATAATGCAATATTGCGTTATTGCGTGTATGTTTATACATCCGGAAATTAGTCAGCCCCAAAAGGCGTTTGTCGTCTCAGCTGTAGATGAGAAATTTAGCAAGTGTAGTATAACCGCTAGCCTGGGGTCTTTAACGTGCACCACGCAGTAGATATACATGACCGATCGAAACGGGCAGGGGTGGGGATTGAACTCAGGATCCTTGGGTTCTGCAGCGCAATCTTTCGCTCCACGTGCTCCGAGCTGTTGTGTGCTAGAGTTCCCCTGTAAGGCCTGTTCCCACATGCAGCGGAGCGCTACAAGCATAGCGCTGACCTCGCGCTAAGCGCGTGCTGACGGGAGCGTTCACCAGCACTGTATCGCACCGTCAAAACTGTTACTCATGGCAGACGATAAGTAGCTGACGGCACGTGAGAAGCGCTACATTAGCGCTTCGCTGCATGTGGGACCGCCGCCTTCAGGCCTGTTCACACATGTAGCGGAGCGCTACAAGCATAGCGCTGACCTCGCGCTAAGCGCGTGCTGACGGGAGCGTTCACCAGCATTAGAGAGTTTTAGGGAACCGTTTTTGCACATCCGATACGGTACGATGGGCCCTCCGGTACGAAGTGCGCATGCGCTTGTCTTCCGCGATCTTACCGTAATGCGCTGCTCGAACCGTAAGGCGCGACCGGCACGACCAATGGCCGACATGGACGGTCTCGCTTGGTTAGCAAAACGGCTATTTCGCTGGCGGAGAGAGCGTGCCGTGGCTTCAAACATGAATAAAATAACTCGTGGTAGTACCTAGCAGGAGCGGCATATGTGATAGCAAGTGCATAAAGTTGGAATCAGCAAATAAGAAAGAAAATACAGACCGAAACGCAATAAGACATCTTCGATGGAAATAAATTAGTATTTAGCAGCGCCAAAGCTTGTCTGCTTAGTGGCGCAGGGGATTAAAGCGTCGATTTCGTGAGCTCGTAGGGGTGCGGTAGTGGTGAGTTCGAATCCGGCTGGTCGTTTACTTTTTTTTTTTTTTATATTTCTATTTGTTTTTATATTTTAAGATTTTTATATTTTAAGTTTTTTTATATTGCAAGTTTTTTTATATTGCAAGTTTTTTTATATTGCAAGTTTTTTTATATTTTAAGTTTTTTTATATTTTAAGTTTTTTTATATTTTAAGTTTTTTTATATTTTAAGTTTTTTTTATATTTTAAGCTTTTTTTTATTATATTTTAAGTTTTTTTATATTTTAAGTTTTTTTATATCTTAAGTTTTTTATATCTTAAGTTTTTTATATTTTAAGTTTCTTTTATATTTTAAGTTTTTTTTTATATTTTAAGTTTTTTATATTTTTAAGTTTTATATTTTTAAGTTTTTATATTTTAAGTTTTTCTACATTTTAAGTTTTTATATTTTTAATTTTTTATATTTTTAAGTTTTTGTATTCTTAAGTTTTTTTATATTTTAAGTTTCTTATATTTTAAGTTTTTTTACATTTTAACTTTTTGATACTTTTAAGTTTTTAATATTTTAAGTTCTTTTTTCCATACAAACGTTGGGATGTGCATTTCGAGCTCTTATCACCCGTTTTTACAGCCGCTTTATGACTGAGGGTTATCTGTAGTGTCAACAGAGTGAGCAACAGCCTTCTGGATCAAGGATCTGGATACGTTTTAGTTTAAAAATTTTGCATGAATTAAAAATTTGTGTTCTAATGATAATCACATATATTCTATAAAACGAGCCCTTTAAATATTGGGTGATTAATAAATGCACAGCAGTAAAGTTACAGGTTTTCCTGTATTAATTTTTTTTTTTTTCGTGGTAGTACCGTACACGGCACAACGATCGGTTCGCGGGCGTCCGACCGTGATCGTCTGCTATCTTTACCGTAAGAGAGCCACATGAGCGCCGTATCTACCTCCGTCCCTCCGCCTTGTCCTCGCAAGCGGGTTTCAGCGGAAGATGTATCTTCCTACCTCGGGAGGTGTTAGGCCCTAATCCTTTTTTTACTCCGGCCCTTTGGAATGACGTCCTTAAAGGCTTGAACGCGGCGTCGAAAAAGAACTTCTCTTTGCGAGGAGCGAAGGAACGGATTGACCTCCTCGTAACTTTGTACAAGACAAATGACCGCCTTAACTTGAGAAAACGAGTATGTTTTTGCTATTTTTGTATTTTCTTCGCGATTTAATATTCCTAGTTTTATTTGTCCATAACTTTCTTAATACTCGACCCTGCAGTGGGCTTCGAGGGAAAGACACAGGATCGCTGGCAGACGACTTCGAATGTTGATGATAAGCGCGCGCGAGCGTGTTCTTATTTGTGTGTCAAATCGAGTTTGCTGTCGGCGACTTTTCAGCATATCAGGACGTGGTTGAAGTAAACATCATATTTGGTTGATGTAAAACACCAAAGCTTGCCCGCTGAGAACTAATGACTTACAAAACAAGTTACCACGTACGATAGAGGAACTATTTTATTTCCCGAGGATATGAATCGGGTAAACTAAAAAAAAAAAAAAAAATACGGTGGCAAACGAGTCCCTGACACCCAAATTCTGCCGTTGGTTGTCAACGTCTCCGGGATGCGCAGCGCCGATCGGAGATGGGGCAGATCCTCCTTTGTGAACCTGAACTGCCGTACGACGTCCTCCTCGTCCATCGACGACAAGTTGAACGTCCCATGCCTTGCCGCCAACAAGCGCCTCTCTTAGTGCGCAGACAGTCGTACAAAAGAACGTTTTGTAAATTGTTTTCTCCGAATAGAGCCAACCCCAAGTCATCGTCAAAAAAGATCGAGCGTCTTTGTTGTCGGAAAGCTCGTCTGCTTCTTTAGCAGACGAACATTTTAGAACTTCGCAGCGCCAGTGGCGACACGCCATGGAGCGCCAGGTTTGTATTACGGAAGCGCATTCATTCCAGGAAAAAAACGGGACGAACTATAGGAAGGTATACATTGTTTTAGGTTCTCTATATTTTTACGATGAAATTTTTATTTGCTTCAGTTTCTGCGATTTGTACAAACACACGCAAATTTGCTTTTCTCGATGAGGCCGATGCAGGTTTCCGTTGCCAGGGGGCGCGACTGTACCGATCGTCTGCTATCGTCTGCAAATACGGTTCCCCCAAAGCCGTTTCGAGGCACACGATCGGTCGACTCGCCCGATCCAAGGTATCGATCGTTTTTGTTTATCGATCGTATTTTGTTCCGGTTCCCTAAAACTCTCTAATGGCTGTATTGTCTCGCCGCTCCAGAGTGCCGAGGGGCCCCAACATCTGATAGTGACGATCAGTTTGGACGGATAGAGTTTCCGCTCACCGAAGACGTAGAAGGCCGGTTCCCAGCCGAGACCGGGCGTGTCGCAGAAGAGTGCCGTCAGGGGCATGCCCAAGATGGCGCCCACGTTGGAGCCGATGTAAGCGACGGCAAGCAGGGATCCCCGTTCATGCGGCGGCGCCCATCTGCCCACCATGCTGAACATGGCTGGATATGTGACTCCCTGCAGACGTGCAACACCGCGGCATATTCCGTATTTTGCACTGGGGCTCCCTCCGGTGGCAATCAGTTCGTCGAACGACGTTTCACCAACAAATCGTTTTGTTGACATGCGAAATTTAATCGACATTTCGTTTCATCGGAAAACTTCCCGAGTTCGTTCTACCGACACACCTTGCGACGTTTCGTCGAACACAGGAGAAAGTTCGTTTTCAAAACGAACTTTTTGCGTCTACTTGTTCACGAGGGGAGAGAGAGGAGAGAAAAAAAAAGAAGGGGGGGGGGGGGGGGGGGGGGTAAGCACGCTTTAGCGAACCACGAGTTAACTTTTAGCTGCTTAGTAAAAAAAAAATGAAAGACGTTTACAAATCTCTGTAACGCGAAATTAGAGCGCAGCTCTTGAGGACGAAGAGGGGAGGGCATGCCCCTCCTCTTCCTCCATACCCTCCCCTCCTTCCACAGTTTCCCCGCTAAATTTAGCTGGAAAATTGACACCAGTGACAGTTTTCCCGCTAAATTTAGCGGGGAAAATGACGTCTCATGACTTGGTGTCACGTCACCTATGAACACATTCAGTTTCTTCGCTAGATTTAGCGGGAAAATTGGCGACACGTGACCTCAACAGCTATTCAATTCCCCTCTATATTTAGCGGGGAATTGAATTGCTATTGAGGTCATGTGACGTCAATTCCCCCCTCTAAATCTAGCGGGGAATTGAAGTGGTGTTGAGGTCACGTGACGTCAATTGTCCTGCTAAATTTAGCGCAGTTACGCTGACGCCGCGAAACATGGAAACGGGTGCCTAAAAGCTGCGCTCTAAAACGCAGAAAACAAAAACGACGATTGCTTGATAACATTGTCGCGCTGCGTGACTGTTGGTGCGAACATGACTTCTGCGCTTTTTCGCATTTTACTTTGGAAGGATAGTGGCAGGCACGAAAATTTAGCACCTTAGATTAGTACCCCAACTGAGCACTGTCCACCACTGTAGTAGTTTTGAGGACAGCCCTTCAGTACTCAGTGAAAAAACAAAGAAAACTGGCGATGGCTTGTTCGCACTAACAGTGTAGCGGTGTGTATGCAAGTTAGCCTTTCTCTATGAGCTCTCATGTAGGACAGGAAATATATAGTAGCATAATGAGGCTGATACGGCTAGGAACACAGCTAAAGATTTTAGGAAGGGTAGCAACAGCTGGGAGATGACTTTGAGAAGAGTACTTGAAAAGGAAGACACAAGAGAATGTCTAGACCGAACCCCCAAAACAGCAACCGATGTTTCTCCGGGACAGTGGTTCTCAAATAGGGAAAAAGCTATGAGTGCTCATTGGTCAAGCTAAACAATACTACAATGTTGTTGTTTTTTTTATGCAGAGAAGAAACATTGCATTTTCCTCCCACGTATGTTACAGTTCTGCATACTCTTAATTATCGCAATTACTCGAATATGGGTTGACGTTTCGGCGCTGAGCTTTAAAATTAGGGCAGACGTGATCGTGTATTTCCGACCCTATCGAGCTAACCGAGGTGCTCCCCCGCCTCAGTCGCTTCTCCGAGCGCACCGGTGCAGAGCGGTGAAGCTTGACGCGCGCGCACCGATGTTAAGTGGGGAAGCTTCACGCAAGAGTGCTGGTGCGAAGCGACGAAGCTTGACGCGTGTGGTGCAATACGGCAACTTTCCCCGCTGTCCGAGTCTGGATGATGAGTTTCAAATCTTGTTCGTCTCGGCTTTTTGTAAGTTGTCAACCGGTTTACAGGCCCTTTCTCGGCCAATCTTCCAAGGTCCCTCGACACTGATGTTTACAAGTAACGACAACCAATATAGATGACGAAGCGCATTCCGCTGGAACAAAATGTCGTCATTCAGTTCAGTCTCCTGCTGCGCGCCGCCATTCGCTTCCTAAAACCTGCACCGTCACGGAGTGAACGCTTCAAAGAATGTTGCTACTTCTAGGAAGCTCCTATCCAGGAACTTTACAATTTTCCCCCGAGTCTAGCGGCATTTAGGCGCGTGAGTTCTCGGTGCTTGAAGTGTAGTTCGCAGCTAGGGCTATTCCGGTCAGCGGAATAGCCTAGCAGACGTCGCTCGCACCGGAAAGAGCTTTGTGCGCAAGCGCCTAATCTCTCCCGTATCGCGGCACCACTCCTCGGCACGGCGCTGGTCGGCCCGGTGGTCGACGCTCGCGTGATGTTATTAAAAACTTGGGCCACTACCAGGGGCGGATCCAGAACTCCGTTTTGGGGGGGTGGAAAATTTGTAAGGATAATATTCTCCCATTCTTTCGTGTGCACCGGGGGGTCCACCCATGTAAAATTGCCCTCCGAGAAGGGGGGAGGGGGAAGGTCGACTTCGTTTGGGGAGGGGGGGGGGCGGCTGCCCCCGTCGCCCCCCCCCCCCCTTGGATCCGCCACTGGCCACTACACACATACTAAAGGCTGAACTCCATGGAACGAATTATGTGACGAATAACTGGCGAACGCCGCCCGACGGCACGCTCGCTTTGCGCGCGACGTAGCAGCCACTGTGTTGATTCCACGCGCAGAGCATAAGCCGCCGGCCAAAATTCGTCGGTTATTCGCAGCATATTCGTCCCATGGAGTTCAGCCTTAAAGCCGCAAGGGAGCCTTCGCCGCACTTGGTCAAACACCGTGACGATGTGCTTTTAGCTCTGTTTGACTACGTCGTCCGCGCTGACCAACACCGCTCGGGGGTGGGCAGTCAGCAGTCAGATTACTTGAGCCGCTGAAGCCGGCCCACACTTTCTGCTTTTAAAGGAACCCCCCCCCCCCTCCTCCTCCCCCCCTCGTCTGCGAGGGAGCTGTTGAGTGTGCTGAACGACGCCAACGAAAGAAGCCAGTTGAAGCGCAGACAACGAACTGTAATGTAAAGCTTCGCTAAATTAATAACGCTTTTCTTGCGGTTCCCTGTACATAACAGGGAGAGAGGGGGAGGGATCCCATTCCGCTCTGCTTATACCGGACACATCTTATCTGACAAGGACGTCGCCCTAGACTTTCTACGTCACTTAGTGAAGGCCAGCGCGAGACAGATTGGACATCCTGATTGACACGAGTCAATCGGCCCACGCAAGCCACCGCTGATGCAGCACTCCTGTCGAATCCGCGTGTCGTGTTGGCCTCCGCTAAGTGACGTAGGAAGCCTGAGGCTGCGGCATTGATATCTCTGTTCCGTTTCACCATACACCCAGGCATAGTTAAGGCTAGGCCACGCACAAGCACAAGTACACACTCATGCACACTGAAAGCGCAAGGTCACAGTGCATCCACCGCGGTCGATGAATCGAACCGATGATAGCGTACACGTAGAAAGATGACGAATACCGTGACGCTGCAGTTCTTGTAGCCTCGACACGCGCTCGGGCTTAAAGGGTGCAATGATTTTAAGATTATAAGAATTTGCATCTCGTCATTTTTACGTTGTTTATCGTGTCCCGGAAGACAGAGAAAACATCTCCTTTATTAAAAAATGTCGCGATTTCGCTGCATAATCGCAAAGCAAAAGTCGAGCTCTTTCCCCCACCTGCAGCTGCGAGTGGCAGCCGAAGGAACTACGGTGAGAAGATTACGTGACATGGCTCGGCTCTAAGCTGCAGCATAACGCCCGCTACTGTCAGCACAGAGACGAAGAGGAAGCGTCCTCCGAGACAGCACTCGGGAACCTACACTGCACCCCGAATTACGTCACTATATGAGTGCAACCAGGTGTGAACCTGAAGACTGAGAGTGAGTTGAAGGGTGCCAGAAATGCCAATATTTTTTTTTTTTTACACAACTTGGACACGCAGGCGAAATCGGTTTTCTTTTCAGAAGTTTCAGAGGGCAACTTCCACAAATTTTTGACAGGAGTCCGGAAATCGTTGCACCCCCGCTTTAAGCATAGCTTCCTATATACTGACAAAGCCTGGCAGATCGCCACGAGAAGCGACCGCCGAAATAGAAAAGGTGGAGCGACAGACAACGGATGAGAGGAGCCACGTGACTGGCGCCCCGCTGCGGCGAGACGCCGAAACGCATTTCTTCCTAGCGAACAAGTGTGTTTCGGGTCCTCGCCGTTGCAAATGCTGTACGCTGACGTCCAGGTTCCCGAGAAGTGGCTTTTTGATGCTCTGTGCTACCAGATCCTCGCGTTTCGAATCTGCAACCGGGCACTCTCTATGGCTCCGTCGTCGAACTGTTAGGCCTTGTGAATATTGAGGAGGCTATGGCGTAAGGTGAAACTAAGGAGAGGAGGGGTGTTGAGTCCGTTCGGATCCGGGCCCGCCCGTACCTCGCCGAGTCCCTCGATGACGCGGACGGCGACGAGCACGTGGGCCCCGGCCTTGGCGGCCATGGGCGTGAGCAGCGTCATGGTGGCGGTGCAGAGGAGGCCCAGTCCGAAGGGCCACTTGCCGCCGAAGCGCTCGGCCAGGAAGGCCCCCGGGATCTGGGTGAGCGTGTAGCCGTAGAAGAAGGCGCCCAGCACCAGGCCCTGCGTGCCGGGACTCCAGGGGAAGGGGCCCTCCTGCGCGAAAGAGGCCGCCCGTCGCGCACGAGGAACTCGCGCGGTGGAGTTGCTCGAGGCCACTGCACTGCGGCTGCCCGAGCTCCTCCTCTTTTCTCAGGGACGCACTTTGCAATGGCCTCACGACTTTAATCTGGTTCAGACTATACTTGGTTTCGCTTTAGAGTCGCATTCCCACTGCTCATGCACCGTATAAAAGGCACGGTGTCCGCTGTAGACAGGATGACAGAATTATCTACGAACACACCTCAACAGTGAGTTCCCTACCCACCTCCCAGGGGAGGCCCCTAGTTTGTCCTTGGGCTTCGGCTGAATCCGAAAAAAAGAAACCGTAACATTTATTTTGCGCGAAATCGTTGTCTTGTCGAGCGCGCTGGCTCAAAAGTGGTTCGTATATGGAGCTGTCCCAGTGACCTCAGAGCACGAGGCGTTTCATCACCTCTCCTCCGTGCTGCTTAGCTCCTCGGCTCCTCCCATTGACGCGAAGAACAGAGGAGAGGTTCGCCGGTTTTCACGTACCACGTTAGTACAGCAACAACAACAACAACAACAAAACTTCTGTGCGTGCATTAGGAAAAGGCACACAAGGAAAAAGCGAAAGAACTGGCTCTTTAATTATTGCTTTTTTTAAAAGTAATTTTGGTGTGTGTTTGTTCAGACAGTGGAAAGTTAACCAGCCTCAGCCTCGCTGTCGATGAGAGCAAGTGCAGTATACGACTGCTAGCGTCGTCACAGTGCTGGTTGTCTTTGTGCCATCGCGGGCTGAACCAATCACGCGCAGTAAATGCGCTGTGATTGGCTCAAACGTATTGTGGCGTCATCCGCGGTCGAACTTTGAGTAAAACGGAGTATTGAGACAGTAAATGAACTATATATATATATATATATATATATATATATATATATATATATATATATATATATACGCTTCAAAGTAGCGACATTTCGGCCATCTTGGTGCTTAAAGTCATTGTTACCTGTTATCTGAAACTGTATCTCAAATAGCCACGGTAACTGGTTTTCGTCCTCCAGAAACGTTAAAGGCAGTCCGCGATGGAGAAAAATACGACGTCGCGCTGAGATTCCTGACGCCGCGGCCAAGGCTCAGAATATCGAATTTTCGAATTGTCACAATCGGCAGTGGAGCCCGCTCTGTAACCAAGATGGCGGTGCCTACGAGAAAATCAGGGAATGGATTGCCTCTTCTCTAAGCGTAGATTATTCACTGGCTCTATAGTCGTTTTCACCTTAAAAAAAAAAAAAATAAAAATAAAAAAAAGTTTTGCGCATTGTTTATACGCCGCGCGAAGTACTGTTCTTACAAGATTTGGTCCTCGGACGTGTTGGAGGAAGAAACGATGCTTTTGACGTCTGAAGCGTGTAGGTATTGATAAGATATCATATATCTACAATGCGCCTACATAGATGTTAATTCTCTGGGTAAAAGGAGACAATAGTGTTCCACATAGTAATGTTCCATATACATAGCTTCTACAATACTGTGGGTCGAAAAGAGTATTGTGTATTTGGCTAAAAACATTAAAAAATAACCTAATTTTAATGAGAACCCTCGCTCAGCAGGAGGAACTGCCAAAACTCCTCGTCTTTTATGCGGTACCCCCGCGAACAATATATGATCTGAAACACCTTCTCTGGCCTTTTTCTGCGTCTGCAATCCCCGCATCGTTCCATTTTATCGTAGAGTTCGAAGAATGGGCCCGAAGCTCCGCTTTTTATAAAACAGATTAAACCAAAGCCTTTTTTTTTTTTTAATTGGCAGGTTCTAAACAGAAAAGGGACGAGCTGTTGGAGCTCATTTATTATCCGCGATAGTACATCTTAAAATGATGGTTTAGGCATTCGCGTTTGAGCGTGACCGCCTGCGATACGACTGCCTACGACGAGATGATTGCTATTCCAACGGAGGTTTGCGGGACGCGTTGTAGTGGGCGTTAGTAGTGACTTCGTTGACAGTTCGTTAAACTGTTAAAAGGCGTTGTTTTTGTCAAGCACTGTGTGAACCTGAACACCGGAAAGTATTCAGAGTGGTTTCAATAAACTGTTAGTATACTGGTCGCTTTCTCGTTCATTTGCTTTCACTTATTGCTGCGATAGGTTGAAGTGTTTCTGTTGCTTTGAAAGTTTGTATCCTTCCTTGATTGTGTTGGGGAGCACTCTTGAAGCACACGCGTGTTTTGGCGCGTTTTATCGTGAGATGCTCGGCAGGCTGGACAAAGAGCTTCAAAGTGGACAGTTGAAAACAAATGTTAGTTGAGGAAATCACCTTAAGTCTAACATCGCGTTATATCTGCAGTCCCCCAGCTCGTTTGTCTTGAATTCTGGTTTAAGGAAAATTCTCGCTTGAAGATGGTAATTGGGGAATTAATGTTTGTACCAATCCCGTTTTCTTTTTTTAGAACACAATTATTGATTTTAGGTGTCTGCGTCCGAAGCTCGCTTCATCGCCCCATAGCTTTTCCCTCATGTGTGTGTAATCAATGGCCGGTCAATAAGAAGATTCACCCGTTCGGCTAGGATCTCAAATTTACGTTCGCTGCTTACAGCCGACGAGTGCATGTTTTTTTTCTATATAGTCCGGGTCAGTTCCTTTACTCTGCCGCTGATATCACCTTCTGCGCGCTGCCTAGATTTGCATCCGACGTCGCTTGAGAGACGTCGGACACAAATTTGGGTAACACCATCTAAAACCGACCCTTTCGTACAACAGGAACGGCGTTCGGTGCAGACGTGATGACAAAAATATCTGCGGATGGATGTTAATGGCTATACCCTTTGTAACGGGCGGTAGCTTGCGCCACCTAGCCTAAGCCAAACGCATATGTTGGGAGCACGTCTGCTTCGTACACACGCACACGCATGGTATACGAACATGCCTAAAGACAGTTTTTGAATGGCCAATGTGACGTCATAAAATGAAGAAACACCCCTCAGACAGTGGCTGCAGACTGTCTTTTGTATGACGTATCAACAGTGTCACCACAACTTTACAGTTCTTTTTTCTGTTTTTTTTTATTGCTTTTAGCATTTATGTTTGTAATCGTGTCTATGCATTTTCGCCTATACTTGACCGTGCCGGTTCGCCGGTTCAGTTGTCTGCTCTTATAACCGTGTACGGAGCATCTGCATGTATCTTACTCGGATGACAGAACGTTAGCGGGAGTCGTGCTCCCCTGTCAGGAATCGCTCAGGAGGAAAACAAGCATATCGTTTTAGACTGACACACTTCGCAAAGTGTGTCGCGTCCCGAACATCCGCGGACATGCCGGAGGGAGCTGTAACCGACAAAAGAAAAGCCTGCTTCCGGCCACTGTTCCTCCTGGTAAAGTTTACTTCCGGTAAGCGCGTGCAGCAGAACTGGAGCGGTCGGAACCGAAGCTTCCTCGTTAGAGCGCGACCAGGCGGAACGAGGAAAGCCGTATAATTTCTGGGTGCGCTCGCCGGTGAAGTACAGTGGCTTTAAAGGTTGGTCCCCCCCCCCCCCCCCCCCCCTCCGTCCCAAGTTCAAGGCGTCTGTGGACAACATGAGTGATTGGTATCCCTTCCAGTCCTCAAAAACTCGTCGACCACGTCATCTAGATGGAGAGTGACTCTTTGTTCCTCCACAATTGCTTTGGGAAAGGGCAGTTTGCGTGTACCAAGCAAGCTCGCTCCAGACATAAAAAAATGTTGCAAAAAACGGGACTTCTAATGACTAATGATAACGCGAACTACACCGACTTGACGTAACAATATTAACAATTTAATCGAAAGATTCGTCTCCCGCGCGGGAAACAGTGTTCAGGGACACGACACGAATGAGAGCAACAGTACATCGGTGCACTACCCTCTGCAGCATATATAGCGTATTTGGCACCAGCGAATTGGTTGTTCACCGCAAGAGCAAGTAGGAACGACCTTTTGTGCGGTCCGATGACGTCACGTGCGAGCCATGTATTGGGCTGGAATAACTGCGGCGACACGAGAGAGTGTTGTGCGGCTACACCCTGCGTCCAGGTCCTTATCTATACATACTTGTTGATTGCTTCCAGCTATTGTTCGTTATCTCTGTTCTCTCTGTCCCTGTTGGCAGCTATGTGCACCTTTATC
Source organism: Ixodes persulcatus (assembly GCA_013358835.2). NCBI lineage: Eukaryota > Metazoa > Arthropoda > Arachnida > Ixodida > Ixodidae > Ixodes > Ixodes persulcatus. The sequence goes on along the minus strand of JABSTQ010006514.1, from coordinate 5,392 downwards.
GCAGCGCACACATGTCTACGCGAAAGTAGCGTATACACGCGGCACAATGGGCTCTCTCGCGGTTATGGGATTCAATGAAGGGCATTCAGATTGCTCGATTCTCCTCCATTCATGACTGCTTCAGGATTGTCCACTTCGCGATAGCACCACCCACGATGCGCGGTACTTCTGACTAAAACGAAGAGAGTTTGTTTAGGTGCCCTAGATGCCGTGTTTTCGGAGTTCATTTTTCGTCAAATTCGGAAAGTGATTTTCGGAGTTTAGTGTTTGCCAAAAATTGGGAGTTTATTGGAGTTTTTTTTTGGTTCCCAGTTCTCCGAAATTTAAAGTTTAAATTCGCAGAGTTTTTTTATTAAAAATAAATAAATAATATCCAGGTGCAAGATAAAAGAAGAAAAAAAAAAAAGAGATGAAAGACGTTTACAACTTCATGTAACGCCGAATTAGAGCGCAGCTCTTGAGGGGAGGGTACGGTATGCCCTCCTCCTCATCCGTTTCCTTCCCCTTCCTCTTCATCCACTCGTCCCCCCTCCGCGCGGTGCATTATGGGACGTTTCCCATAATGCTCCGCGCGGTTACGCCGACGGCGACGCGGTCACCCCGATGCGTTACGGTTATGGTGACGCCGACGCGTCACGCCGATGCGTTACGCCGACGCGTTTTGGTTACGGGGACGCCGTTGCGTTACTCCGACGCGTTACGGTGTTACGTTACTTCCACCAGAAGAGTTGTTTCGATAAACGTCGATACCTTCAGATCAATGAGCTCCTCTAGGTAGTTACTGGGAGGCTCGTGTTCAACCCATCCTATTCCATCAACCTACCCCGCGAGGTGGTGTGGTAAAGGATGCATTTTATGCAATCTTAGCTCTCACTGTTACAAAAAACATAACCTCTCTTTCCTCTAAAACACAAATAGTATGGTCCCAAACTGGAAGCCAGAACAGTGGTTTTTTGTCGTGGCCCGAGAGTATCTGTTGTCCTGAATGAACCTTGGCGGGGTGGGCCCCAAAACCCCTTTTGAGAATAATCCGAGATTTGAAAGATAAATGTGGTGGCTATTTTCTAAGGACAATTTACCCTGGGCGCTGATCAAACTGAATTGCCAAAGGCCGCCTTTTTTTCCTTTTTTTTTTTTTGGCACATCGAAATTCGGAGTTTATGTGATAAATCCAAATTGTCAGCATTTTACCGACGTGTGTTTTAGCAGATTTTCGGATTTATCCGAAACACGGAACTCTAGCTATATTGAGGAGATTACCCGTCTTTCTGAAGGCGGATGAGTCCTTTAGCCTTCTATCGTAAATGATCTACTCTGGATAAATATTTTGTTCGCCGATAAATGCCTTTGAACCTGTCGTTTCTTGGAAGTCAGGCCCGCAGTCTCAGAGTTTCTGTCGTGTATACAATATTTGTTATCGGCGACGGTCCACTCCTCAACGATTGATCTCGCCAACACTCGATACGGTTGCCTTTTTGAGGCAAATGCAAACAACCGATAAGCCCAAATCAACAACAACGCGGGTCCGTAGCTGCGCACCCGCACGTGTTGCCGGCGGGGCGGTGTCTCGACTCGAGTGCACGGGACGCCGATAAGGGTCCCAAAATGGGCCGAGCTCGTGACATGCGCGTTGACGCAACATGCACGTGAGGTATTATTGCGGGCATTCTTTTATCAGCAGGAGGCAGGCGACTCGCGGGTGAACATTGCCCCGTCGCCGACTCGCCGCTGCACCTGCAGGTCAACGGGTTTTTCTCTTCCGCCGCGTGCACTTCCGCGGTCTCCACCAATAATGACGAGATAAAGCCGGAACACGTGTGTAGGGTAACCACACTCTAAAAAAAAAAAAAAAAAAGCCCGTGCGTCATTCGCGCAACACTCGGAGAACCAATCATCGCGCAACTTACGGAGGCAGCTCAGCGAATGACGATGCCAAAGCTTACGTTTAGACAAAAAACGCAGTCTGAGTTGTGACATTAAGCAATGCAGTGGTTTTTGTCGTGGCCCTGTCGGGCCACGACAAAAAACACTGTTCTGGCTTTCAGTTTGGACCATACTATTTGTGTTTTTAGATTAGAGGAATGAGATGTTATGTTTTTTTGTAACAGTGAGAGCTAATATTGCATAAAATAGGGGAAGAGGGACAGTTTGAAACCTCTCTATTACGTCCTTTACCACACCACCTCGCGAGGCCGCGGGATAGGTTGATGGAATAGGATGGGTTTGAACACGAGCTTCCCAGTAACTACCTCCAGGAGCTCATTGATTTATCGACGTTTATCGAAACAACTGTTGTGTGGAGGTTTTGTCCTGGACAGATTAGTATACCATGGCAATGGCACCAATGCCAAATCTCGCATTTCCGGCTTGAGCGGCGCGTCGCCGTCGGCGTAACCGTAACGCGTCGGTGTAAAGGCCTGACCACACTAGCGTGAACGGCCTGCCTGGCGGCCGCCGCCGCCGTCCGGGGCGGTCCCAACGCGAGGAGTCCAGAATGACGATGCCGAAGCATACGTTTAGACAAAAAAACGCAGTCCTGAGTGTGACACTTAAGCAATGCAAGCGTGACGTTTTCCATTGCTTCATGTCACAACTCCGACTGCGTTTTGGGTCTAAACATATGTTTGGCATCGTCATTCGCTGAAACTGCCTCCGCAAGTTGCAGTGATTGGCCCTCGAGGGTTGTGCGGGAATGTAGACGCACGGACTTTTCTTAGAGTGTAGGCGTCCCGTTCTGGCCGAGACAGCCCCCGTTTTACAGGTTCATTTCTGCCGTCCTGTCACTTGGTCTCAATAGAGCCTTAGGTCCCGTTTTTTGTGGAAACGTGCACATGTCGAAATGAGTACTAAGCGAGTGAAAGAAAACTGAAAAATGTTTACTTGTTGCAGACATATTTTTCTCACAAATAAAAGCGTACCACGAAAATGTTATCACCCAGAGTAAAAATTTCAGCTCTTTCAGCGGTATAAGATCTGACAATAGGGACTTTCGTAGATCGTTTTCGCCGTCCCGCAACGCTCTCCGCAACCCGCTACGATACCCAGAACTCTACAGCGAAGGCCATCGGCGCGCAGGCGTAGTAGCGGCCTCTTCCTTGTGGAGGGCTTAGCGGAGGTGGGAACGGGGTCTACGAAAACTCCCTAATATATTTTGGTCGCGTAAACGTCCCCACGGGCGATATTTCATGAATGTGAATGTGGTTTCTTCGCATTGCTTAAAAGGGGGAATAAAGGCACATGTGTTCTCAACAAAGAAAAAATGGCAGCGATCTTAACCTTCGAAGTCCTATATTGCATGAAATGTGTAATATAGAGCATTGGTGAGGGAATTAGTGCGTTACGTCACGTATATTTTCCCGCTAAACTTAGCGAGGAAACTGAATGGTTGTATAGGTCACGTGATGTCAGGTCGCGTGACTTCGATTTTGCCCGCTAAATTTAGCGGAAAAATGGATTGGTGTCTAGGTCACGACGTGACTTTTCCCGCTAAATTTAGCGGGTAACTGAATTGGTGTTTAGGTCACGTGACTTCGATTTCCCGCTTAATTTAGCGGGGAAACTGAATTGATGTTTTAGTCACAAGACGCGAATTTTCCAGCTGAATTTAGCGGGGGAACTAAGAAGACCTATAGGTCACGTGCCGTCAATTTTCCCAATGGGCTTAGGTCACGTGACGTCACTTTCTCGTTTATTTCCCGCTAATAAACCTCGGCCTCAACATAAGTCAAAATTTGCGTTGGGACTCACACATTCACTCCACAACTAAGAAAGCTTTAAACTAGGGCTGAGCAATTAATCGATTAACCTTCCGATAATCGATTAAGGCCTTAATCACGATCACATTTTTTAACCGGTTAATCGGTTTTTTAATCGCTACTCACAAAGAAGTCAACTGAATGCACGGATGGCTCTATCCTAGCTGGACGACCTGCCCGAACTAGGGGTGACTCATGCCCCCTGTATCCGGTCGTTCTGTCCCGAGCGGTTTTCCGTTCCCAACCAGGTACTATGAGCAAGGTTCAATCCTCGCGCTCGCGAAGCGTCACGTGTTCGAGGATATACATTACAGTTTTGCCGAGGTCAGACGAAAGACGAAAAGCCGGGCCCGCAATTGATCCCCGCGACCGCGAAACTTCATGTGTTGTGGATCTATTACACATCCTGCCCAGGCAAGAGAAACAAGCAGAAAAACAAGCTGGGAAGCTAACAACGCCATGGTTACTTGTTCCAGTATTCGGACCGTAAAAATGGACGAGTTCACGAGTATGAAAGGCTATCTCGCTGGAAAGTTTGGGTTTAAAGTAAACTCCAGCGGTGAAGTTTTCAACTCGAAGGAAGTCCACTGCATCATCTGCAACAAGCTGTTTTCGTACAGTGGAAGCGTAAGTTCGCTTCAGTATCACCTACGAGCGAAGCACCCATTTGTGCCTCTGCAGCAAGGACCATCCGCCAAAACGCAGACAACAATCAACGCCTTCTCATCAAGGCCCATTTCTCTGAAAAAAGAAGAAAGGATCGCCCAAGCCCTGACTTCTTGTCTTCCTGTCGGAGAATGTAGACAAACTTCTTTGTCTTCGGAGCTGGAGCAAAAATATGTGTCTTTGAATCGTTGAACTATATGTATCCTCAATTCTAAATGTCCTTTGCGCAGTGTAACAGGGAGTAAAATAAGTCTTCAAAGGCAAGACGAGTTGTTGCATTATTTTTAATATATTATTTATGAAAATCAACGCAACCGATTAATCGATTAATTAATCGATTAAAGGGTGGCGATTAATCGGGTTAAACTTTTTAATCGACGCCCAGCCCTACTTTAAAAAACTGAGTTTCCTTAGACCAGTTTTAAAATTTGCATCTCCTGCCACTAAATTACTAGCCTAGAAAACTTTAATACGTCCTACGCTCGAGTACGGCAACGTCGTCTCTGTTCGCCCACACAGTCTCCGCATCAACAAGATAGAGAGTTCAGAGAATGGCAGCGAGCTTTATTTGCAATAAATATAGTAGGCACGTCTCTCCCTCTGAACTTTGCTGGCAACTGAGTCTCTCCTCTCTAGAAAAAAGAGCGAAAATGGCTAGACTTCAATTTCTATACGAATTAGCCAACGATCACTTTAACCTACCAAAAAAAAAAAAAAAGATCTTATCCATACAAGCAAACGATTAACACGGTACAACCATGGCAAGCTTTACGAGGAAGACGTCGCTCATAATAACTGCTTCAAATTCTCTTTTGTCCCCCGACCATTAGCGAATGACCACCTGCCTCAGAATGTTGTTAATTTCTCTTTTATTGAAACTTTCCTCGACTACGTAGATGCCCACATTTCATCCTAATATTTTTATGCTGTTTTTTAAAAGTGAATGTTTCTATGTATGAACTTTTTAACTT
>JABSTQ010006513.1:0-42262 GCA_013358835.2 Ixodes persulcatus | reverse complement strand
CGTAGGCACTCGAGAAACTGTCACTCAAGCATTCAGACACCGAAGAACACACAACGGTGGTTCTTTGGGGTGTGTGAATGCTTGAGTGACAGTTCTCGAGTGCACAACGTCGAAAAACATGAATAACCAACTCGCGCAATCTCAATTCTTATAAAAATCGTAGTCAAAGGGGTAAACTACTGTAGCAGGGTTAGTATATACAAGGCTGATTGTGAGCGAGTTGGTATTGTACGTGAAAAAACATGACTGCGCTTTAAGAAAAGGGCAGAGGAAGAAACATACACCACAGAGCGATACAAAATTAGCTACTCAGCACCACAGCGAGATCCCTATGACCGCCAAACCAAACTGCCGAACTTTTGCCAATATGCAAATATTTTTGCCGAAAGCTCTGCCAAGTTAAATTGAATTATGTTTTATTTAGACATGAGAAGAACAGCACACAAGGACAAAAACACAGAAAAAAGACACACCGAAAACGACACACTCAAGCGCTACTCTAATTTATTTACTCGAAGTATACCCTCAATTTCCTCTGGAAAATGAACGCACCTACACACAAAAAGAAAAGATAAAAACAAGAACTCATTTTTCAAGTGCCCAAAATGCGAACAAGAACATCAAAATAAAATATCTGACTACGCTTACCTGCCGTTGCGTCCACGGTAGCAGGCATCCAGTACCCTCGACGAAATCACCTACAACGTTGACGCAGTAAGAAAGAAATATATTCAATCACTTCAAATAATGCAAACTTAGCCATCTGACTCGCCTATTGCATGATCAGCTTTAAAAAATGCTAATCGCACGCAAAAAAAAAAAGCCAAGACAATATACTTGCTAGTCCTCTGCCGGCAATAAACTTAATGACCTTATTCAGTAATATACTTACTATTAATATTTGCAAAGCGCACGAATAATTCTAACTGCCGAATGTTCAACTTCAGCAAATATGAAATTTATTTGCCGAAGTAATTGCCAGAATAAAATTTTAAAATTGAATCTATTTTTATTTATACATGAGAATAACAGCACACAAGCACGAAAACACAAAAAATAACACCAAAAAGACACACTCAGCGCCTTGTGTGTCGTACTCTAATTTATTTACTCGACGTATACACTCAATTTTCTCTGGACATCAAAAAACAGCACACACAAAATAAACATAAAGACAAAAAACCCCATTTCAAGTGCACAATGGGACCAAGAAAATCAAAAATAAAATATCGCACTACGCTTACCTGCAGTAAACAGGGTTAGGACTGTCACGAGTGCGTCCAAGGTAGCAGGCATCCAGTACCTTGACGAGATCACCCTGCAACGTTGCCGCAGGACGAAAGAAATATTCAATCAACTTCAAATAAGCAAACTTGAACCCATACTAACTCGCCTACTGAATGATTAGACTTTTAAAAAAGCCTAATCACACGCAAAAAAAAAAAGCCAAGACCACACCCTATAATTGCTATCTCTCTGCCGGCAACAACTTAATGACCTTATTCCGTAATATACTACTATTAATGTTTGCTTAGCGCACGAATAATTTCTAACTGCCGAATGTCGAACTTCGCAAATATTAAATTTTTTGCCGAAGTAATTTGCCAGAATAAGTTTAAAAATTGAATCTATGTTTTATTAGACATGAGAAGAACAACACACAGCACGAAATACACAAAAAAATAACACCGAAAAAGACACTCTCAAGCGCCATGTGTGTCTTACTCTAATTTATTTACTCGAAGTATACACTCAATTTACTCTCGGAAATGAACGAACAGCAGACACACAAAATCACAGAAAAATCAAGAGCCCCATTTGAAGTGCACAAATGGGACAAGAAAATCAAATAAAATATCGGACTCCGCTTACCTGCAGTAAGCAGTGTTAAGAACTGTCACGAGATGAGTCCAAGGTAGCAGCCATCATGTACCCTCGACGAAATCACCCTACAACGTTTGCCGCAGGACGAAAGAAGTAGATTCAATCAACTTCAAATAATGCAAAACTTGAGTTATATCTAACTCGCCTACTAAATGATCAGAGTTTTAGAAACTCCTAATCACAGGCAAATAAAATGCCAAGACCATATAACTGCTAGCCTCGCTGCCCTGTAACAACTTCATGACCTTATTCCGTAATATACACTATGAATGTTTGCGAAGCGCACGAATAATAAGCTCAGACATTTATATTCGGTATGTCAAGGTAACGTGAGATTTTACCAAACTATTTATTAAACATCGTTAAATTAAAAAACAAAAAACGTTGATAATAAAAAATTAGTGTTTAACACTGACTTTTACAAATATCAACGACGTTCAGAATTAATCGCGGCGGTTGGCCGGTGCCGCCAATGAACGCCTGATCAACTACTGCTCGGCGAAAAAAAATCTTTTGAGATTTTCAAATATTTGATCAAATGCTCAATTTAACGTCCGAACGCGACACACCAACGGCCCCAAAAAGAGAAAACCTCATACCCCTCACGCCTTAAACGTAGGCGACCCCCAATTCAAAAGGCGTCTTGTCGCCCGGCCGCTCGGCTCGCCGAACAGCCGCTCTCCCCCTTCCTCCACCCGCACACGCATACACCGGGAAAAGCTGCTGGCTACGCCACTGGTTAGAGTATGTCAACCTTCTAAATATGCGCTAGTGCAAGCGACAGTCATTCCTGTTCTTACTCTTTATGAACTTCGATGGTCTAAAACCGTGTTTGCGTTCGCGCCACACACTAATTTTATCGAACGCTCGACGCCTTCAGACGCGCCAACATGTCCGCCAACCCTTTGTCTACGAAAGACGGGGGTCGTCTTCCCGGGCGGTCATAACCAACGCCAACTGCCGCCCGCGCAGAACATTTCCTTACCTGCATACGGTGCACACGACTTGGATCTTCGACTGAAGTCAATGCAGCGCTCTCGGTGACCTTGTAAGAAGAGACTGAGCCGAACAGAACCATAAGAACGTCCTGCGCAGGGACGCCTCCGTCGAACGTTCGAGAAGAAAGACCGAAGGCGACGACGCCACCGACGCTCCCGGTCGACCGGGCAGGCGCTCTCCCACGCATGCGCGAAGAATCAGGTGTCATACGAGGAGACCAATTAGCGAACTCGTTTGCGCCTTCCCTCAGCCAATCGCAGCGCCCAGGCTTTGGCAGTGCAAAACAGGTGCACCCTCTGGAGGTAATGCTTGACTCCTGGCGCCCCTTCGCGGCGAACTTCACCTGGTAGCACCGCATTCTTCATATCTGCGGCGCCTGAGGAGGAAACAAGGGGAGCGCTTCCCCCCCTGGCCGGGAGGACCAAAAGGCGGTTACCTCCTTTTGGTCCTCTTTTTTCTAAGAGTGCAGGGCCCATAATCCGGCGCGCTTCTCGTCGGTGTATATTGACGGTGTGTCTTGTGCCTGTTATCATCAATAACTTGAAACATTTTATTCAACGTGGTTAAGAGTCTTGCGAACCCGTAAACATCAATATTAATGAGTGGTGCACTCATTAAGGGTGCGTCCCTGGAATGGTGTTCAGATGTCGGCTGGCGACAGTTCTTGTGGGACCTGCGGCTGTCGGTCTTAGCGCAAGCGGCAATCGAACCCCACGAGGGTTCGATGCTCCATGATGCACCAAGTCGCGGCCTCATGGGTTCGGGGACGTCGCCGTGGGTGCTGAGGCCCGGCCGATGCTCACGACTGAGGCTGCCGGGGGAGCGCGGCCGGTGGTGGATTGACCGCCGCGGGGGTGGGTGGCGTGGCAGTGACCACCACGGCGTGGCAGTGACCACGGCTGCAGGTAGTCGAGGTCAAGAAGAGGCACAATTAAACAAAGATGCAGAGGTTGTTACTTAACTCGCAAGACTCTTAACCACGTTGAATAAAATGTTTCAAGTTATTGATGTTAACAGGTTCGATGAGTGGGCCGGTTATGGGGTACCGTATTCAATATGCGAGGCGTATAATCCGCGCCTCGACCACAAATGGCACGTCCCATCACTTAGCGAGTGAAGCTGAAAATCCTTGGTTGGCGCTACGGAGTGGGTGAGTCCGTCTGAGAACCAGGTCTCCGACGGAAAATTCGGCGTTTCTCTGACAATTACTAAATTGATTTAATTGTTGTGATAGGGCTAGTTCGATATTCCCCCGGGCAATTGTCACTGTGTCTCGGATATGATTGCAGAGTCTTTGTGCAAACCTTGAGTGTGATTGGCGCGGGCGAGCCTCTGGGGCAAGCTCTAGATTGTTTTCTATTGCTGCTCTAAGTTCCCGACCAAAATTCAGTCGTGCCGGTGGGAATCCCGTAGTTCGGTTTTCTGTGGTGTGGGTAGCAAAGGCCATCTCTGGGATATAAGAGTCCCCGCCACGGTGTTTGTTAGTGTACAAAATCAGCATTGCCCGGACGTTGCGATTTCCTCTTTCAATAATATTGGCCTGGGGGTGACAATGGGAAGTGGAAGTGCGTTGGATACCGAGCATTTTACAACAGTTTTCGAATACAGTACTGGTGTAGTAGGTGGTCTGGTCTGTTAAAAGGACACAAGGATACCCAAATCGAGGAAACGTTTCTCGTCGTTTTCCCATATCTTAGACGTAAGTTGACGCAGGGGATGGAGGTCGACCCACATGAACAAGTGGTCGGTGACCGCAAGGACGTTTCTCTTGCATTGTGGTCTGCGTTGAAATGGGTCCATGTTATCACACGCAACAACTTCCCAAGGAGGATGACTCTGAACCGACTGCAGGAAACCAACGGGCTTACCGTATCGGGGTTTTGCTGTCTGGCGTTAAGGACAGCTGATTGAGGTATGCATCGAAGAAAAGGCCATCGTTACTATGGACGTAAGTGTCTGTGTGTCCAGCAGTTGGGTCAAGTTCCCTAGAACTGGGTTGATTTAACCGTGAAGATATTTGCTGGTGCAGATGGTCTGCTCGCTGGGCTTCTAGTGGGTGTTCCTGGGTAATGACTGCACCCCAAGAAGAAGCAGCTCCGTCGCTTCTTGAGCCTTTTTCCTTTTCCGGGGGTGGAAAGGGCGGCCTGAGACAAGCCGTCCGCCGCAATGTTCAATTTGCCAATCGAACATTTCTCCATTGTGACTCAATGGAGAAATTGTATCCCTCTAAGGTTAGAGGCCATCGAGCTTGACGTCCAACTGTTTTTTGTTTTGTTTTTTCAGCCAGGTCAACGCTTGGTGGTCCGTCTGAATTCTAATAATGGCGCCATCAAGGTACAAATCGAACTTCTTTGAGGCAAAGATTATTGCGAGGAACTTCTTTTCGGTGACGGTATAATTACACTCAGCTCCCGACAGTGTGTGGGTCAAAAATGCAACGGGTCGTAAGGCCCCATTATGTTCCTGCAAAAGCACTACTCCTAGTCCGTGTTCGCTGGCGTTTGTTTATAGCACAAATAGGGCACTGAGATAGGGAAGTCTGAGGGACACTGTATCGCCAATGGCGACTGCAAATGTTTAAATGCTTCCTCGTGAACCGTGGTCCAATTCCATAGGACATCCTGACGCAGCAGCTTATGAAGAGTTCGGGCCAAATCGCCACAGGTTGATATAAATTGGCGGTAGAATCCCATCTTGTCAAGATATCGCTGTAAAGTATTTTTGTATTGAGGGGTGGGAAATTCCAACATTGCTTTGTCTTGAGTTGTGGGACATTCCAACATCCTCTGGATGGTTGGAGCCATGCTCTACCCCGAATGGAAAGGGCGCAACCCTACTTGAAACCAGCTGTGCCTTCCGTGGGTTAATCGTCAGTCCTGCATCACTCATGCGCTGCAGGACAGCCTGCAAATGATCCATGTGATCATCCAAGGTCTTAGAAAACACCACTACGTTGTTCATGTAAAGGCCCATTCACACTCTTGCGACCGAGTTCGACCGAAACAGACCAGACCGGTTTTTAAGCCTCTTGCGATCTCTTAGGACCAGCTCCGACCAGCTCCGCTGCAGCGGAGCTGGTCCTAAGAGATCGCAAGAGGCTTAAAAACCGGTTTGGTCTCTCTCGGTCGAACTCGGTCGCTAGAGTGTGAACGGGCCTTAAGCCATTGAACAGCTAGAGAACTCCTCCGGTAGACGAGAACTGGGATGGCCGGACGTTTGCATAAGCTGTTCCTAGCCCGAATTCTTCAGCCCCGCTTCAACACCCGACAAGCTAAAGAGCCAAGCCATCAAGGCCAGCGGCTTTGTAGAGACCGTGATATTTCGAATCTATGCGGCCCAAATGAATGAGAGTCGCCTCAGTATCGTTATCAATGCTTCCTCCCTCTGCCGTGATCCGCTTCCACCGCTCAACACTTATGCCATATGCATGAAGACCCACATGGACTGTTTTTTCCGAAGGAGTTCAGCCTCAGTTCCCGGAACGTGAAGTTTTGCATTTCGTCAATGATGCCAGTGTACTTACGTGCCGGCAACAGAAAAACAGGGGATAACAAGTGCCCCTCCCTCGAGGGGGGGAATGCGTGGGGAACGAAAAGAAGAAAATAGAGACGACTGACAACTGGGTGACGGGCAGGCGCCCGTGGCAGGCGGAGCTTGAGCACCATTAGAGTCGATATTCGTTTCTAAGTCTCCACAGTATGCAAAGCTAGCAGCAAAAGTACTTGGCCATGCATTAACTGTATTGAGTCATACTATCAATGTGCTAAAAATGGAGTATATAATAATACTTATAGTGTACTATTGTAAGTGTATTAAAAATCAGCGGGAAGGTGGAATCACGATTTCTTTGTAACTTAAAAATAAGGATTCTTTATTACTAGATGCATTTTAAACACGGCAGACTAATTGACGAATGCTTGCGATAACGAATAATATTGCGTAAAAAAAGTACTGTAAATTTAAGATAGTCTAATTAACAACATTTTCTTGATGTAAACCGGCCGAATAGACCCTTTTCAAAAGTCCAACAAGCAACATTGATGGCAACCATATCTTCGGCACGGAGTGTGTTTCGATCTGAGTCCTCGTCGAACAATCACTCAGCCCCCGTGTCCAATCCATCTTCAAAGTACGTGGTCAAGCAATTGCAGAGAGGGGATAGCGCGGCCTTTTGAAAATGTATGAAGACATGGCCTGGGAGGGTCAACTTCTGAATTCTTACCTCAAATTGATTCAAACATTCGGGGTGAATTGAACCAAAATATGATTGATGACATCTAAAGTTCATGTCTTGTAGGCCAATTCTACAACATACGATGCTTAATATGCCACAGAAAAAAGTTTCTTTATTAGAAAATATATTAAAAAAAATAATAATTGAAGTCCACAAAATGTTTGGCTTAAGGTGAAGTAGAATACCCATCGTGCAAGTTAAGCTAAAAATTAATTGTATAAAATGCAATTCCAGAGAAAAAAAAACACCCAAAAAAAGCAAACGATTTTAAAAAAATTCTGTGATATAAAATGTTCAGTTTTTTGTCATGAAGAACTTAACTTTTTTTCAGATTATGAGTACCTAAACTTGTTCCTCAGAAAATTTGAATGAAATCTTTACTCTTTTAAATTGTCAAATGATACATTTCCTCATACCACATTTCCTGCCAGAAAGTGAAACTGAGAAAAAGGCATTTGAAGTTTCAACCTTTTTTTTTTTTTTTTCTATGAACCTGAGCTAGGCAAAATTCACCTGGAGCGTTGTTAGCACCTTCTTTTTTGAGATATCATTGTTCTTCTGGGAATAGCTATCAGTTGGCGCCGTTTTCAGGAAAGCTAACTTTTGTCGCAGGCATCTTTTGACAGATAAACCGGCAAGAACTAAGAGGCAAATCATACACAGGAAGAGCAGCAATGCAGAAATATGATCTGAAGTGGAAGATACTGTGAAAGGGTGTTACTGAAGATGGCACAACATCACGTCACCGGGCAGGAATAATCGTAAACCCTGTTTCAGGTCTCAACCAATAAAATTTCTCATACCAATTTTTTTTTTCTGTTTGAATGTATAGGGTTTTTCTGGCCATTGGTACTTTTAAACTTGGAACGATTCTATGGACTAAATCCAGAGTGAATGGCGCATTCAATTAGGGTGAGATGTTCTGGCTATGCTAATCGAGTATGATGCAGCGCTGAAGAAATACGCAAAAAACTTGCTCCCTGCTGATTCGGAGGGCTGGCAACATGTCGAAAATAATTTATTTTGAACGAATTCCTGCATGCTTATAAACGAAAGTTTCTGAAACTATTGTTTGGAAGTTAATAAACATATACATATCATTTTCCAAAAAAAATGCCAAGGCCAGATTCCCCCTTAAAGGAAAACTCCGCTTCATTCTCGGTTGTGAGAAAACAATGCAGCCCTCTTTAGTGCCATCTAGAGAGACCGCGTGTCAAATCTTCGAACGTAATACCACCTAAAAGATTATTAAACCGGCCCACAAAGCCTGAAATGCCCGAAGTCATCAAAATCCGCTAACTTCGCGGGCGACGTGCGGCGCAGCCAAAGTTCTATTTTCGTTGGGGCTGACGTCTCTTGAATGCGGAGTTTTTTCCTTGTTATTTTCTTTTTCAGGGAGAGCTTAACAGGCGGTGCTACAAGCGCGTTCCACGACTGAGACAGCGAGCATGCGAAAGACAGACGAAAATGAACGAACGGGAACAGGAGAAACAAGAAGAGGGAGAGGGTGGTACGGGATGAATTTTGCTGACATACATGCGTGCCAACCAACGTTACGTGTCAACAGACTAGCCGCCTGGGTTGCCGCCTACATAGCCTCCTTCGTCGCCGCTTGCGTTGGTTGCCTATTCGTCGCCGCCGCTCGCCCGACCTCCCGCCTCGCTCCATGCCCTTCCCCGTGCATCCGCATCCGCGTCTTTTTAGGTTATCGCAGATAGATCCGTGACCCCATGTATGAGTACGTATGCAACTGACGTCGAAGGTACATTGTTGCCGGGCTGCGCCGAAGTTTCAGTTCCGGTGTGCGATTATAGTAAAAACACAAGATCGCAAGAAAAATATTTTGGTTTTATTTACCTATTTATTTATTTACATTGTACCTACATTTCCCTGTGGGCATTATTGTAGGTTTTTTTTTTAGAAAACACTATGACAAGTGGAAAAAGAAAACGTCATTATCATCAATGAACACGATATCTTCCGGGAGGTCGTTTCACTCTATCGCGATTTTCACAAAGAATGAACTAGCAAAAAACTGTCAGTCCTATAAGTTAGTACAGCTACAGCCCCTTTATACGGAAAAGTAGCGACATCCTTTGAAGAATGCCGCCTGCTATCTTGGGCCAAACCAGGCGGTGCTACCGTCGACGCGAGGGTGTAAAAGAGCAAAACATAAAGATAAAAGGTGTGCGCGTCAGAGGAGGAGGGAAAATGAATGCCTATGCTGTCGGAGTGCGGTGCATGCTATGAGCTCATGTTGCCAATCAAATAACGCCGACTGTGCAACGTTACGGCTTTCATCGTCTTTCTTTGAGCACATACTTCGAGGCTGGTAGACCAAGGTTGGTAGCGAAGCTTCCATAGAAGCCCATAGGCGCAAAGATGGCGGCTCATGGGGCGCAGCGCCATCTGTGAGATGCGCGGCATTGTCATTAGTCATGCCCGCCTGTGACGTACAAGAAGTAATGCTTTATTAAAAGGAAACACGATATGACGCAACTTCCTTATGATTGTGACGTCACGATTGTTTCTGGCGCGAAATTTAAATGATTTTTTCAGGTGTTTAACATGCCTGTGCAAGTACCGTCCTTCATACCTTGCTTCACGCGTCATAGCCTTGTTTGTATCAATCACTTACATGTAATCCCTCTTACAAAAGAACCAGTTTTTATCAGTTCTGGAAACCACCAATCAGTTACTATCTTTTTTAACTAAGCAGTGTGTTACAGCACGCCTATGAAGGCATACTTATTATTGTAACAATGGCTTGTTTGCCAAGAAAGACAAAAAGGCACAAGCTTGGTTTGCACAGTTTATTACATACGAACTTACAACACCACCACTGAACACTTAAAGATAGATATGGCGTTAAAAACATAGTGAAATGAGGTTTGGACAACTCTATGCACGCACTTAATACTCTCAACAGGTGGCACGTTTACGCATTTATCTTGCACTGTTCACGTTGAGAGCTCGTAACAAGATTTAACCTATCAATCACAGGTGGACGTGCGGAGCTATGCATATCTTTTGCATTTGAATGTCCACATGAATTAATGCTTCAAGAGATTGAAAATTGAGACCTTTCGTTATAGTATACGCGCTCGCCACAAACATATTGTGCTCCACAGCTTGGCTGTCTATGTGAGCGTTAGTATGCAAGAAACTGCCACAAATTGACAGAAAAAAAAGCATTAGAAAAAGGTTATTAATTCGCTCTTTTGCAAATTGTTAGCACCATTCTGACTCACGGATTTACCTTTCATCGCAATTTGATATACATTTGTATACCTCAGAAAACCAAACATTAATCCAGGTTTATGTTTCAAGTCGTCACACTGCACAAGTAAGCGCCTAAGGCCAACGCTTGTTCTCACACACTCTTCAATCATGCACAGGGTGTGTAGGGTGTCTACCAACCTCGAAAACCTAAAATTCTCAAGTGATGTGGATTATATTGAAAGGACAGGGTAATATAAAGGAAACCATAAAAAAAGTTCCTAGTCAGTAAGAATGATAAGCGAAAGTGGAACGGCAGCGTGAAACAAAGCCCTATTATTGCACAAGGATTGCACGTTGGTGCCGCTGCACTGAATAACGTTGCTTGACACGTCACTAGGCAGCGCAGGCCACTAAGCACTCCCTGAACCGAAGCAACGGTGAACCTTTTATCGAAATAGTCAGGCAAACCTCGGGAAAATTGGGGAATTTGGAATAAGTGATTTGGTAGACACCCGGTCCCATCATTCAAGTGACCGATGTCATCTAGCACTAGTATACAGCGAGGGTCGAATGAGTCTAACATATTTTAAATAGAATGAAAAAATCAGTTTTGTATGCTGTGACACTGACATTTTGATATTGACCCACGGAAAACTCAAGTTCATCTAGCTGAACCTATACGTTAATTGCCGTGTCTGAGCATGCTAAACGGACCTTTTATTTAAAGTATGCTATATTCATTCGGTCATCACTGTAGACAGTTTCGGCAGGGCATGTGATCATTTAGAGGAATGTACTCGCACAATCCGCTATGTTAGCGCGAACATTCAATGCAACATATAAGTCAAACTAAAGGCAATTCCTGTGGGCATAACGCAAGTTTCTCATCTGCACAGCCTCTGGACTTGTTATTTAGTTTCGCGTCTCACAGCTGCATCATGGAGCTCGGTATTCTTTCACTGGCAAACCAATAAAACCTCACCCTTGTAAACGAAGCAAATAAATCATCATAGACATCCTCACTGCAGAGAGTCAGCAGCTTTTCGACCTTCTCATGACGAGTGATACACAACGCCTTCCCAACGCCTTCTTTTAAAACAAGACTGTCAACTGACGCCACAAAAACCTTCTCACAAGCTTGAACGAAAGACAAAAAGCAAGGTGAAGGGACTGAGAGGCTTGCAAAGTCTCCTTCAGCTGTTCCTTTCACCCTCAAATACAACAACACTTGGCTCTCATCAGAAAAAGTGTCATTCTTGATTTGCTATTCACATTGCTGAGTAGCGTTTTGACATCTATGAAACTTGACAAACCTTGTTACGAGCCATCCAGCAAAGTAAACCATGTTGTTAAGTGATAATAAAGAGGGATAACTACAGGATGTGAGGTCAGCTGCACATTGTGGAAGTGAGCTTCCTAGACTAAGTGAAGGTGAGGGAGCTGAGAGACCAACCGGAAGAGCCGCTAAAAGAGTTGCCATGGCCTCTTCGCAGTTGTTCTTGTCGGACAGTTTAAACAAGTTGCTAACTAGGAAATGCCTAAAGGCTTCCTGAAACTGCCGGCAAGAGGAATTGGTGTTCGCACCAGACTTCGACCTTATTACGGAGAATCTGGTTTCAAATGCATCTTGGTTGGGATGGCGAGTCAGAAGGTATCTGACACCATACTCAGAGGTTAGGTGCTCACAAATCAGCATCACAGACGGAATGGTAAAGGAGAAAACGCGAATGGAAGCAGGCTGCCGTGGGCACCCAAGAACGTTAAGGCTTTCGAACATAAGGAGGCATTCTTTCAGAAACTCTTTATGAATAAAGCCTTCGTGCACTGCAGACACATATGCACTCTTCCCGCGTTTCTGTGAGCTGTTCCAGCTATCAAAAAGACGATCCATTTTTTCAATAAACCGGGCCGTGTGGATAGCTTCAACTGGCAGTTGCTGGAAAGTTACCATGGCAAACATTGCAGCAGCACAGTGATTACTGAATATTTGCGCTGCTAGCTTCACTGAGATCTTGGAGGCAAAAGTCAAATTAAAATGCTTTTCACTGAGCCTTGGCATGAATCGCATTTCAAGCTGTTTGTCTTTTTCGTAGGCTTTCCTGAAGAAAGAGCTTCTCAACGTGTGGTCCCCAACTTGAAAATTGTACTTGAAGAACATAATTCGTAAGCACATCAGCAGATGCGGAACATCAGATTGAAAAAAGTGGCTTGTCATTCACAGTTATGTAGGGCTTCTCAGGGGTAACAAGGCCATTAAAACGAGCAACATCATTCCCTTGGTCACATACGACAGCTACTGGCTCCAGGCCGGCTTTCACAAGCAAATTGTGGCACTGGAAAAGGAGGTCTCGCAAAATGTTCGCAGGTGTTCCCCCATGAGCAAAAAATAGCCAAGTGCCTGCTTCCATGACCTGCGAATGCCTTTAGCCATAAACACAAGAGCTTTGTTTGCGAGGTTATGGCGTCTTCCAGTGTTACTTTCTTCGAGCCCTTCAAACCTGTCCACAGAGGGGTTGTACGAGAGCTCTTTCGTGACGTGCATCTCGTCAAAGACAATGATACATGGCTTGTCTTCTGGTGAAAAAGAAGCTGCACGTCTTTTGACAAGTTCGAAAACTTCTGGGTAAAAACCAACCCTCAGGGGAACACGCTGAAGCCAAAGCTGTAACGACCTAACGGAGGGGAGCCTCAACAATTGCCTACAGTACCGGTAACCCTTAGGGCTGTGAAAGTACAAGCCCAAGGCAAAGGCTTTGTTCTGGCTGCGCCACCGCCTGCCGAACCTGCTTGCATTGGACATCTTCAGCTGAGCTTCCACAAGGGCCGCAACGGCTGGAGACACAAGGCTACGTACACTTTCAACTATCTCAGTGACAGTCAGCATATGACGCCGTTGCTGCAGTCGTTGCTGGAGTCTCTTGTTGTGTTTCCGAAGCTGTCGAATTTCGGCACTCATCACGTTTATCTTCCCCTTGCCCTCGGTGCGGGTGGCACAGGACCCTGCAAAGGAAAAGCAAAAGCAATCATGAAACGTTTCGAGAAACAATGAAAGAAACAATATGCCTTCATTGTAGAAAATGTGGAAGTACAAATAAACTTTGAGCATCATGGCAGACACCTACGTTGGTGAGAAACTGCAGAAGTCGAGGTCACCGACGCATCATAATCGTAGGGGAAGGTTCGGGCGCCCACACATCGTTTCCTCCAGACGGCAGACCATGCCCATCCATCGCGTATGTATGATCCACTACAAAAAACAAAAGAAAGGAAACACAGTGACAGAGTGGTTGCAAAAAGCTGAACCAGATATAGCTGGTCAAGTACTACACAACAAAGTAATATTCAAAGACTGTCCTAAACAATGCACACTATCAAAACTTACCATGAACTCTGGTTGGAGGGCTAGTCTTCATGCTAGAGGTCAGAGCCGTAAGACTTCTCCCCACATCTGCAAAGCAATGACGAGGCAAATCAAAAATATGTGAAAAACATCAATCATTGTATTGTTTCAGGATATTCCTGCGGCATGTGACAAGCTAGATTAAAAATATGGTCATAGATGTTTTGCATGTTTCCCAAGAAAGCAGAAGTACTGGGAACACACTCTGTCATAGAAAGGATGGCTACTACGCGACAGTCCGAAATATATAAGAAACATGGCCTGCAATAAATCTCCGCCAATATGCAATTGCTTTTACCTTGTTCCGTAGTGCGGTGCGTGTGACACCGTGATGATGTGGGCCCACCAGCGCTACTGCGGCTGGCCAGTGTGGGCTCGCCCTCGCTGATTAATTGGCCAGGGCTGCTACTCTGGATGGCATCTCCGGCACCTATGCAAAGTTAAGCACACGCGTTATGTACACTGAAACAGTTTCCTGTATCTGCATGTGAAATTCCTTCTGAATAAGCTTACCTTCTCAGTAATAATAAAAACAATATTTCGTGCTCGCCTTCAGCGGTCAAATATGCTGGTATTGCATCACGACGCAGCCTTCCTCGATAAAGAAATGCAGAGGGCTTGAAGTGCCTGGAGCATACCGCCCGTTTCCGCAGCTGCTGTGGTGTCTTGTTCTGTAGGCTTGTGTTCCGGCAGAACTGAACCCAGACCCTCCGCCTGAATGTGAAGCAGTGTATTACTTTACATACCGTGGGCTGAAGTGGACATTTACGAAAGAAACAAGATTTCACTATAATGTTAGCGATAAACTAGTGACATCATTGTACGTGGTCTCCAGTCTGGGTCCAGCTAACGCCATGAGCGCGGAGCACACCTCTGTTCCCGTGAGGTTAGATAGGTTCACAACGCAGACGATTACATTACTAGATTCCCGAGCACGACATACACAGCAAGTAGACCTGATTGTCACCAGCACGTTAGAGGGACGACACCAAACACGTTTCAAGCAGAAAGGATGTTTTAGTGTTATTCACACCATAATATGAAAGTTCGTTAAAACTGAAATGTTCAGTCATTGTTACTTATTATGTTTTTGGGGTCACGCAGCCGTTCAGCTGATGTCAAGCAGAGCCGCCACTAATGTCTGCGGTTAGTTTCGTCTCGGGCAGCTTGGAACGAAGACTGGGCCCTAAAAAGCTCGATCAACGGGTGCCTATTACTAAATGAGCATGCATGAGGGCCCATAGAAGAGGTCAAGAGCTTACCAGACATCACCGGACAGCGGACATCAGGACATCACACACAGTTGCAGCGGACACAGCTGCAACAAGTTTCACCTTGCAGAGTCTACAGCAAAACAATGGAGTCTGATGCCAGCGGTGCAGTAATCACTTGGGCATTGCGCTACCGAGCAGCGTTTCTTTAAATGGGGAAGGCTCATCGCCCCGACGAACGGAGCCTTGAACGCGCCCGGCGGGCGCTCGACGACAAAACCCGCAGAACGGCGCAATAGACTTTAACCAGTACAAACCGTCTGCACTCGGATACGTGGGAAAACTTAAGACCCCGAATTCGTTAAACGACTGCAAAGTGAAAGTTTGACGGGAGCTACAGAAATGCAGGCACACTGGCAAACGCAAACAATGCAAACACGAGGCGTATCAGGACTATGAACGTCTGCCGACGGCGAAAAATAGCGACGTTGTGGATGTCGCAACGAGTATGCACAACATAATACATATTAAACATAACCTAAAAAATTCACCCATCTGAACATGCTTAAACTAAGTTATTATGAATAATAAATACTTTGATTTAAAGTAAACTATATTAAACACCGAAAATGTGTCTTTAATATTTTATCAGCTTAGTGTTTGGCCGCGCAAAACACAGTCGCGCTGCCGTAGCGGCCTCCAGGGTGATGACGCTGACGATTGGTTTTGGACCTTGGGTAGACTGTGACAGTGCGCTTTTAGCCTGTGTGTATGTATCTGCGTGCTTCAGCCTTTGTCTGCGCTCTGATTCAAGTATTGGAAGGCCGTCTGCTATCTTTGACCAAACCAGGCGGCGCTACTGTCGACGCGCGGGTGTAAAGAAGCAAAACATAAAGATAAAAGGTGTGCGAGTCGGAGGAGGAGGGACAAGATGTCGTTACCTTTTTTATTCAGCGGCATTAGGTACAGGAACCTTTTTAGAATAATCACAACGGGAGGAGACGTAGGATGGCTCCATAAGATAGGTGACTTTATCAATTCCAGCTTTGTTGTGAAAAACACGGTGGAAAAACTTCAGTCTTAGTTTTTTGGGTTTTTTCTTCTACATTCGAGTGCTTTTCATTCCAGCATAGCTTTTTATATCTGTAACACTAGCATAAGGGTCATAGTTGTTCAGTACAAAGCGCGCGGCCTGATTTTGATTTTTTCTAGTTTATTGATTATTCATGATAAGGGACCCACACAACGTACGCGTAATCAGGGATAGTTCTTACCAAAACAATAAAGAGTTTCTTCAACGTTTCGGAACGCGGATCTAAAATTTCGGCGGATAAAATTAAATATTTTACTAGCCTTTCCGATATTACGATATGGCTGTTCCATTTTAGGGAATCTGCAACTTGCGCTCCTAGGTAAACATTCTCGAACACAGAACATAAAACGGTACCGTTGATTAGGTAGCTTTGAAAATCGTGCAGCTTGCTGCTCGAGAAACGAATATGTTTGCATTTACTTAGATTCGGGCTCATTTTCCATTGATTGCACCAAGAATATAAAATGTTTGTGTCGGTTTGTGACATGGCGAAGTCGCCTGCCGTGTTTATTTCCCTGTATAATACGTAGTCATCGGCGAACAGTTTAATATGAGACTGTATATTTTCGGTGATGTCATTTGTGTATATGTGAATAAGAAAAGGACCTAAGACACTCCCTTCTGGCACACCCGCCGTAACCCGAGTTGACGTGGATATAGTACCGTTTAGGACAAAATGCTGCTCTCTACCTTCTAAATAATTTCGTATACAGTTCAGGACGTTCGGATCTATGTCTAGCAAAGCCAATTTTTACAATAATAACTGATGTGGAACCTCGTCAAATGGCTTGCGAAAGTCTAAGAACACGCAGTCGGCATATTCCCTGCTGTCTGGTGATCTGGATATCTGATGCTAAAATTCTACCAGCTGTGTGTTGAAAAAGTAACCGCTTCGAAAACCATATTGTGAGGGGGAAAAAGAGTGTGTCGAATCCAGGAACGAGTAAAGGTTACTAAAAATAATATGTTCAAACAACTTACACGAGATCAATGTTAATGAAATAGGGCGATGATTTTCAACACTGGGTTTAGACCCCGATTTAAAAACAGGTGTGACGTTTACCATCTGCAAATCAATTGGAACCATCCCTGTGTTTAAAGATTCGCTGAATATAAAAAAATAACGCGCAACAGTTTCACTGAACTTAATGAAAATAACAGGGGAAATGCCATCAGGTTGAACGCCTTGGTTGCACCAATTCCACGCAGCAACTTCACGATGCCGTTCATGTCAAATGTAATTCTGGCCATTACGCTTTGCTTTGTTTGGTAAGTCACTGGAGAATGTAGATGCAGGGACTCTTCCAAAATACTGACTTAAATTACGAGTCAAATCATTCAACCTCCGTGTTATCAGACACCACTGTACCACCATCAAATGTCAACGCAGGAACAAAAGTATCTTCCTTTCTGTTCGCATTAACAAACTCACAGAATTCTTGAGGGTTTCTCTTTAGAGTTTCGTTAAAATTGTCAAAGAAGACTTTTTATTCAGTTTTATTTACATTTTAAGAAACTTATTTATCTTTTTGTACCTCTGCTCTGTTTGGACTGACCAACTTTTGGAAAACATTTTGTCAGCACGTCTTGCTTTACCTATAAGTCTGCGAATTTCAACATAAACCCAAGGTATATTTTTTAACGCTTCCTTATTTGTTTCGATAGAACATACACCTCCGCAAGCTCTAGTACTTTGTTTCTAAAAGACCGCCATATAGTTTCGAAGTCACTATTATTTGATAGACGATTGAATGTATAAAAATAGGATTCCACTTCTGCATCGATCGCGCCGTAATTGCCTTTGTCGTACAGAAATACTTTCCGTGAACACTCCGTTTACTTTCGCGTTCCAGGCTCCGAGAGCTTGGCAACAACCGCGCTATGATCACTGATGCCGGGAAGTATAGTGACCTCGGTTGCAATACCAGGAAAATTGCATATAATAAAATCCAAGACAGCATTCGCTCGCGTCGGCTTTTTAACATATTGTTCGAATACAAACACACCAATCCTGTCCGCAAACACTGAGTAAGCGCGGAGCGCATCTGTAGCAAGGACTTCATCAGATTGATTGAATTCTG
Organism: Ixodes persulcatus; assembly: GCA_013358835.2. Classification (NCBI taxonomy): domain Eukaryota; kingdom Metazoa; phylum Arthropoda; class Arachnida; order Ixodida; family Ixodidae; genus Ixodes; species Ixodes persulcatus. The sequence continues at coordinate 24,138 of JABSTQ010006513.1, read as the reverse complement.
GCAGATTGAAGTCTTCTTCCAAGAATACGCTTTCTGGAACGGTCGTCAACAAGTCACCTAGTTTGTCTATCGAGTACGCATCACTATCTGAGGGGCGATAAAATGTACCAAAAACTAAATTGGTCCCCTTAGTTAAAAATACACGACACCATACAGACTCAGTGTTGTTTTCAGAGAAAACGAGTTCACTGCTACTCCAGTCCAATGAAATTAGCAAACACACACCACCTCCGTGTCCATGCCTGTCTTTGCGGTATACGGTAAAACCGGGAAACGGAAGAAATGGTCCCGGAATTAATGGTCCCAAGTACAAACTAGGAAAAAATGGTCCCAGATAATAATCGCCAATGTTGCTTCTGCGTTTTTGGATAAATTTGATAAAATGCAAAAACACTCGCCGGTAAACATTTAGCGGTTTCCAATTTATAAGACAAGCTCTGAGTTTCGAGGCTAAAGGTTGCACGAACTCGACTGGTTTTTATATTTTTCTGGGGAGCTGAGAGATGTTTTTCGCTATGGAAACCTAATGCACCTATAAAGGCAACGCGCTCCGCTCTTTATGAGTGCTACCATTACACGTTATGACGAGATGGGAGTAATTTGAGTTCCATGGCTTCAACTGTATGACTAGCGGCGGAGGCACTCACTTGAATGAATGACGTTTTAGCGAACGTCCACGTTTCACCGAATTACACTCTAGCGAATGGTCGGCCGCCGCCAACCGGCGTTTACGGGTGGGTTAATTTTTTGTAATGAGCCGCCGCAGCTGTCGCCGTGAAGCGGCGTAAGCGGAGCGTGGAGGGTGGGTTAACACACGCCCCCGTTATTCGCTAAAACGTCGATTCGCTCTCAAGCGGTTCGCTAAAACGTCATTCGCACATGTGATATGGACCCATAAAATAAGTTCAATACCCGATCACTTTCTTCGAAGTAACTGGCCTCAAAATATAGACGAGATCCTTCATTCTACCAGGAAATCACTGATTGCATAACCGATGAAGTATATTGCATGGTATATCTTAGTTTCGAAACAATTTTCTAACGGGACCATTTTATCCTACCTTGGACTTGGGACCATAGTTCCGAAACCATTGGTTTCGGGACCATTAGTTCCAGAACCATTTGTTCCGAGACAATTTGTTCCTACACCCGGTAAAACAAGGAGGAAAAACTTCGGAGCTGGGAACCGAGTCATGTTGCTATATCTCTGTTCTCATAATAACTGTGGGTTTGATTGCCTTGACTAGAAATAACAAAATCGTCCACTTAATATTTTATGCTACGGAAGTTCACGAATAATACCGAGGCATTTACATCTGTGAAAGCGGCATTTTGACAGATATTTCTCGCGCTGCGTCAATCCTGCTGAATCGCTGCAGCCTTTTTACGAACGAGTACAGGCAGGCTTTGTTCAAAATCCCAGGCGTACGTGTCTCCGTTGATAACAAGCTTGTCGTTGGTAAGATATACGTTGTTGTTCTTATCTTAACTTTTTTCTTTGGATATAGTCCCATTGCTTGAGCCATTTTTCTCTGACAAGTGCACTGAAATCCTCGGAAACGCTGTAAGCAGAGTTTTTGAATTTAAAGGCGTAGCGCATGATGTTGTCACGTTCTTTCCAATTTTGAAAGCTTGCAGTAATCGGCGGACAGCTATGTTCCTTGAAAGTACCTAAACGGTGGGCCCTTTGTATTGAGGTGACATCAATACCTAGATTACCTTTACAGATGCGTCTAACAAGAGTTGCCGACTCCTCCCATGACTCCCGCATTGTGTCATCAGGTATGCCCAAAAACACCAAGTTTGTCCTGCGGCTCCGATTTTCAAGGTCGTCTAGTCTTGCCTCCAGCTTTTTTTCCATTTTCTTCAACATCTGAGATCCGTTGTTCAAATTGCTCATTCTTTGCAATGAAAAACGAACGCGTGTTTCCTAGGTCATTAACGTCAGAGATCCGTTCTAACCGGTATTTGCGCAAAATACAAAAATTGTTGCATCGCCCCTTTAAACATCAGGGTAAAACAGCTTTAAATTAGATCTCGATTTAAATCATAATGTAAATTTCGATTTAAATAATTTTGATGGGTATTCTCCACCTTACTATAAATGAACATAAAGTACACTATAATTTAACTTTAAGTTTATTTAAAAGAGAACGGAGTATTTACTAATAAACTCCAGTAAGTTATTTGAAAATTATTGAGGGTACAAGCCGCGTCGATACACTGAATATTGTTCTTTTGTTGTTTTGTCTCGGTGTTCGACAGGAAAAAGGAATAGCCTGGGGAGATGTGGGGCTTCACCAAGTATATCGAAGTAAGTTCAATATTTACGTTATTTTATCGCTTCTTTAAAAATATATGCGTGTCGCCATAATATATCACTCATTCACAATGCACCATTTTTAACTCAACGTACATTGACGAAACAAGTTTGATGATTGTTTAAAAGGGTACGGAAAAGGTACGGAAACAAAAATTGAAATATTCAAATTTTCTTCGGAAATGAGCCAAGCACGAGGGATAATAACCGTAAATCATAATCGCACGTCTGTATTTTGAACGATCGGCTATATCTTTCGTTCCAAACGGCGCACTCGAGCAAGCGTTCGAAGAGACGCGAACGGAGAGCGCGATGCGTCATGGAATATCCGGCGCAAACAAAAACAGAAAGAAAAGATTCCCCGCATTCGTGACGTAACAAGGCTGGCGTGGTTATGAGCTTCGCCGTTGGTGGCGTTGTCAGCGTTGTGGTGGTGTCAATAGGGAGTTTTCGTAGGCCGCGTTTCCCCCTCCGCTAAGCCATCTGCAACGAAGAAGCCACTACTGCGCCTGCGCGCCGCCGGCTTTGGCTGCAGAGTTCCGCGTATCGTAGCTTGTTGCGGAGAGCGCTGCAGGACGGCGAAAAGGATCTACGAAAACTTCCTAATAGCGTTAACGCGTTACATCCGAGCCGTTCAAAGTACCCGTGGGGTTACGAGCGTGTGGCTGGCCCAAAGAGCACGTAGCTTCCACAGCACTGTCAGCTTAGGGGTGAACGGGGTGGGAAAAGCAACTTTTGTCAAAATTTAGAGCGACGGGCTAAGCTTCTAGGGGGAGAATGGCTGTGTCCGGGTACACAAACGAGGATTTGGTACAATGCATGATTTGGAGCTGAGGAAAGCTATGAAGGAAAATGTCGAACTCCAAAGAGCGGCGCTGCTCTGATGGAACGTGGTACTACGGTGCCAGGAGCGCGTCTCCGACTGGTGTGTTGGAACGTTTAAGTGGTTCGTAATAAGCCATATCACTGGCACGAGGAGGTCGAAGACGAGGAAATGGGCCAGAGACGTCTTGAAAAGGAGCTCGTGGCAAGGAGCTGGCGGCCGGAGAGCGCGTGGCCGGGGAGCGCGTGGCCGGGGGGCTCGTGCTTGGAACGGATGGGAACGCCACGTCAGATCGCATCGCTTGCAGCTTGTAGATAATGTAAATAAAAGTTTGCTTGAATGTAACCATCGACGACTATCAGAGGTTCCTAGATGGTGTGTTTAGCGTCCTATCCCACCCATACATCAAAAGTGATCCCCAAGTGGCAACAAATGACGTCACAGAAGCCGGAGTGTCGCGATCCTGGCGGTTGGTCGTAGAAATGCTGGCGAAAGGCATGAGCACTATTAGAAAAAAGGGGACCAAAAGGGGGTAACAGACCGCCTTTACCACCCTCCTCGAAGAATGCGGTGCTACCATGTGAAGTTCGCCGCGAAGGAGCACCCAGGAGTCAAGTATTACCTCCCAGCGGGTGCACCTGTTTGGGCACTGCCAAAGCCTGGGCGCTGCGATTGGCTGTGGGAAGGCGCAAACGAGTTCACTAATTGGTCTCCTCGTATGACACGTCATTCTTCGCGCATGCGTGGGAGAGCGCCTGCCCGGCCGGCCGGGAGCATCGGCGCCTTCCCCGCCTACGCTCCCGGTCATAACGGCATAACGGCCTTTCTTCTCGAACGTTCGACGGAGGCGTCCCAGCGCAGGAACGTCCTTTATTGTTCTGTTCGGCTCAGTCTCTTCTTACGAGGTCACCGAGAGCGCTGCATTGACTTCAGTCGAAGATCCAAGTCGTGTGCACCATATGCAGGTAAGGAAATGTTCTGCGCGGGCGGTAGTTGGCGTCGGTTATGACCGCCCGGGAAGGCGACCCCCATCTTCCTTAGACAAAGGGTTGGCGGACATATTGGCACGTTTGAAGGCGTCGAGCGTTAAATAAAATTAGTGTGTGGCGCGAACGCAGACATGGTTTAGACCATCGAAGTTCATAAAGAGCAAGAACAGGAATTACTGTCGCTTGCACTAGCGCATATTTAGAAGGTTAACATACGCTAACCAGTGGCGTAGCCAGCAGCTTTTCCCGGTGTATGCGTGTGCGGGTGGAGGAAGGGGGAGAGCGGCGGTTTAGCGAGCCGCGGGCGGCCCGGCGCCAAGACGCCTTTTGAATTGGGGGTCACCTACTTGAAATGTGCACTTGAAATGGGGCTCTTGATTTTTATGTTGATTTTGTGTGTGTGCTGTTCGTTCATTTCCAAGAGAAAATTGAGCGTATACTTCGAGTAAATAAATGAGAGCAAGACACACAAGGCGCTTGAGTGTGTCTTTTTCGGTGTTCCTTTTTTGTGTTTTGGTCCTTGTGCGCTGTTCTTCTCATGTCTAAATAAAACATACATTAAATTTTAATCTGGCAAATTACTTCGGCAAGAATATTTATATATTTACCAAAGTTCGACATTCGGCAGTTAGAAATTATTCGTGCGCTTCGCAAACATTAAAAGTAATATATTACGGAATAAGGTCATTAAGTTGTTGCCGGCAGAGAGGCTAGCAATTATAGAGTTGTCTTGGCTTTTTCTTTTTTTTTTTTGCGTGTGATCAGGCTTTTTTAAAAGTCAAATCATTCAGTATTCGAGTTAGATATGGCACAAGTTTGCATTATTTGAAGTTGATTGAATATATTTCTTTCGTCCTGCGTCAACGTTGCAGGGTGATTTCGTCGAAGGTATTGGATGCCTGCTACCTTGGACGCATCTCGTGACAGTTCTTAACACTGCTTACTGCAGGTAAGCGTAGTGCGATATTTTATTTTGATTTTCTTGTTCTCATTTGTGCACTTGAAATGGGGCTCTTGATCTTTATGTTTAATTTGTGTGTGTGCTGTTTGTTGATTTCCGCGAGAAAATTGAGCGTACACTTCGAGTAAATAAATTAGAGTAAGACCCACAAGGCGCTTGAGTGTGTCTTTTTCGGTGTTATTTTTTGTGTTTTCGTGCTTGTGTGCTGTTCTTCTCATGTCTAAATAAAACATAGATTCAATTTTAAATTTTATTCTGGCAAATTACTTCGGCAAAAAAAATTTACATATTTGCCGAAGTTCGACATTCGGCAGTTAGAAATTATTCGTGCGCTTCGCAAACATTAATAGTAGTATATTACTGAATAAGGTCATTAAGTTATTGCCGGCAGAGAGACTAGCAAGTACATTCTATTGGCATTTTTTGTTTGCGTGTGATCAGGCATTTTTAAAAGCTGATCATGGAATAGGCGAGTCAGATGGCTAAGTTTGCATTATTTGAAGTTGATTGAATATATTTCTTTCCTACTGCGTCAACATTGTAGGGTGATTTCGTCGAGGGTACTGGATGCCTGCTACCTTGGACGCAACTGCAGGTAAGCGTAGTAAGATATATTATTTTGATGTTCTTGTTTGCATTGGGCACTTGAAATGAGGTTCTTGATTTTTATCTTTTCTTTGTGTGTGTGGTGTTCGTTCATCTTCCAAAGAAAATTGAGGGTATACTTCGAGTAAATAAATTAGAGTAAGACACACAAGGCGCTTGAGTGTGTCTTTTTCGGTGTGTTCTTTTTTTGTGTTTTCGACCTTGTGTGCTGTTCTTCTCATGTCTAAATAAAACATAAATTCAATTTTAATGTGGCAGAGCACTTCGGCAAAAATATTTGTATATTTGCCAAAGTTCGGCAGTTAGGTTTGGCGGTAATAGGGATCTGCTGTGGTGCTGTGTAGCTAATGTGGTGTATGTTCTTCCTCTGTCCTTGTCTTAAAGCGCAATCATGTTTTTTCATGTACAATACCAACTCGCCCAACAATCAGCACTCGTATATACTAACCTGCTACAGTAGTTGTACCCCTTTGACTAAGCTTTGTTAGTCACCTAAGTAAATCGGGATGACAAATTTAAACATGACCGGTGAATACAAAGTGCTTACTAATCTACGATTACCACCCGCCATGTAATAATTTGTCAGTGGTATTTAGTCAACAGTTAAACTGGTCACGTCTCGTAAGTATGGTCGATGCTTTATAATGCTGGAATCCGTGGCCCATCAAATGCTCCAAATGCGTCTTAGAAAAATCTAATATTTCTTCTCAGTTTCTTCGAATTGGGGATGATATGTTTCAACTTCATATAACATGATTTCCACATTTTTTTGGTTCCTGAGGCGCCCAGCTATGTAGCAGTGGTGGGAGACCTCGAAGCCGCGTCGCCTGCTGAGGCAGTCATGGTTGCATTCTGCCTCTAGATCATCTTTAGCTACGACTAGAGCCCCGAAAGTGTTGTTCCAGATTCCTTTATTTGCGCTTAGTGGTTTCATCTTACAACATTTATAAGATGTCTAGTCATGCCATTGATTTTTATGTCATTTTGTTTGTGACAGCCACAATAAAACATTGTCATTTACTTTCAGAACTAGGGCGTCTTCATCTATTCTGAGGCCCACCCTTGAAGCACGTACTATCACACCCACAAAGGGCCATAGTACCTTTCTTTAGGGGGTAAAAGTGATTCCATCAAGTGTGCATTAACCTGTAATAAGGTGGTGAACTGGGCCAGTTGGTTGCTGTTATACATGATTTGGAAAACAGCTCGGAAAGCGCGGACTACGAAGAACAAACACGACAGGACAGCACTTTTCTGTCGTTTTTGTTCTTCGTATTCCGCGATTTCTGAGCTGTTTTCCTCATCTTGTGTATTTAACCCCAAAGTGGATCATAGTTCCCTTCAAAAGGAGGTAAAAGCAGCGCCCTCAATTATGTCGTCTTACCTCTCAAAAGGGTTGAAATTCCCCCCTAAAGGAGGTAAAGGCTGACCCTGAAAGGACGCACTTTTAACTCCAAAAGGAACTAAGGTTACCTCCAAAAGGAGGCAATGTTGCACCCTAACCCAGGGGTTAAGTTTGCACCCTCGTTGCATGGGGTAACGATACCTCCAAAAGGGGTTGCCCTGTGTGCAAGTCGGTTACCTCCTTAAAGGGGCCCACCAACAGTTTTTTGATTGGTTTGAAGTTCGCGCTGAAACGGAGCTCCATGAAAGCAGGAACACCGAGGGAAAAAAATATTACAGAAATTCGCAATATTTTGTGAGTTATTAGCAAATCAAATATTGCAGAAAACAACTTTAAATAAGCAAAACATTGCGCTTCATGACGTAAAATGAAACAGTTTAGCGATTGGAGCAAAGCGGTTGGCCAATTGGACGCCAGTTTGGTTGATAGCCCGTCGGCCCGGTCGGCTATTAGGCCTCGCTGCAACCATCGTAGCTTTGGAATCGGGTTGCCATCATCGATGAATTTACCGGGCTTATCGGATTCTGAGCGCCGAATTCTTGAAAAGGAGTGCGGAGCTGGGCGTCGCGCCGTACGAGGACACACCACGCAAGCGCCGCGACGCGTCTCTGCCTCAGTCCGCTTCGACAGCCGCGGAAGGCTCGTCAGGGCTCGCCTCCCGCCGCAACTCCGCCACCGGAGCCACCTCGGCGAGTAGGAGGTACTCCGCCGCTGGGAGGCGCGCATGAGCGACGAGGCGTTAACGAGGCGTTGTTTTCGCCCTTTTTGAACTTTAATTTGCAACTTTATTAGCTCTATAAAAACGACTTTTTAGAGAAATAATGACGGTTAACGTGTGATATACTTTATTCCGCTTCAAAATTTCTGGGACGGCTCTCGCCAATCACGAAATCCACTGAATGTGACGTATAGTGAAAGGGAGCGCCGTTGTGCGCGCGCATTCGGCACCTCGCGGCGCCACCGTCGGAGGAGGTGTTTCCGAGTTGTCAAATTAAAATATGATGCGCTAATATTTTTAAACTCTTTCGTTGTCCACTGGGTTTCCGGGACCACTAGCGTGGAGAAACCGCAAAAAAAGTAGACGCTCAAATACTGTTGGAGGGCACCTTTAAGGAGGGTACTACAGTACCCTTTTTTTTTAAGAGTGAGCGAACGTGAGTGTCGCTGTCGTCACGGCGTTCCAGGCGTCTCAACTTCCTGCTGCTCTAGCTTGCGTGGACTGTCGAAGTGAAGAGCGACCCGCAGCAGAACAGGCGTCTGCCACATCCATCACAGCTGTTGGGACGCTGCCAGGCTCGCAACCGGCGACAGAATGACACTTGTATGACATCATGAGGCGGAAAGCGAGGGACCACTTTTTGGACGCGGTAAACACACCAGTTGAAGACGTGTTCCAGGCACCATAGTGGTACGTCATGACTACGTAGCGAGTTCCCCAGCGTTGCTAGATTACCGCCCAAATAGGCTCCACATGCATCCACCAGGTGCACATTGAAAGATCATTTAATTAGCTTTAAAATTAGTTTTCTTGTGCCTTTCAACGAAAGACTGGTGTCTTTGAGGTGATGCTGCAACATGCAACACATTAAAGCTAAAAAATGATCTCTGAAATTTCGTTTCCGTACTCCTTTAAGGCGTTTTTTAACAGTGATAAACTAACTTGAATCTACAGATCGTAAAGGTGAGATAAATGAAAGTTATTACTTTAATTGCTGCTGCATCGGGCATGTCTTCGATAACAAACTGATCAAAAAAGGTTGGGATGATATTGGGCAGCGTTCTGGAGAGAATAAACCTCTGATTTTTTGGCGACGCGTTTGTTTGAAACGCGGACATTCAGGGCCAGTATTGTATGACACGTGACACCGAATAAAACAAAAGGCGAGGAAAGAAAAGTTGAAAGAGAGCTTATGAAATAAAAACTTCCGAGCAGATTGGTACACTACTGATTAGGGCAAGTATCTAACTGATTCGCCTTCTACGGGTACAGAAATATGTATCATACATGATACTAAACAAGACAGGCATCAACGTATTGAAGCGGTTAAGGACGTTGTGCTCTTTCACATTCATATTTGCTCTTAAAGCGGCAACAATCATACTCCTTTCCCGTTGAGAGAGGTCTCTATTTTGCCACAAACAAAGACCCGATTTTCTTTGCCAATGTGCACACAACTCGATTCGGGTGTTTTAGTTAAGTAACCTTGCTTCGCTCTTTGTGTCAAGGATGTATTACTCTTTTGAAATATGAGGCTCAAATCTGGCTGAATGATCAGGAAAAACACCATGCGGAGATATGAGACTCATAGAAGAAAGCATACATGCAACTGGTCAAAAATAAGGCCACTACGAAACCTCGGCGCTCATGACCCTACACTGTATTGATCTCATGCCGGCGGCAAGGTATTATGCAGAGTAGAAGTCGGAAGTGTCCCCTTGCAAGCGTGGCGTAGCCAGAGAAAAATGGGGGGGGGGGGGGGGGACTTTAGACATCCAGCCGACCCTAAAGTATGGGCATGCATTCTGACCCCCCTCCAACCCTCCGGGCTCTAGGTCATGGACATCCCATACATTACTTTGGGAGTTTATTAAGACCGGTTGAGTGATTAGGGTGCAATCGATTGACCTGCCGATAGTCATTTTGGAAAGCGGGTCGAAATGTAGCTCCTATCGTACAGTGACCAATGTAATTGTCGTCTCTAGTGCCCCATTGTCCCCTCCACGAGAGCGATTGAGCACTTGGAGAAGGACTAAACAGGCTTGAAATAAGACGGAAAGGAAGCACGTACTATTGGAAACAATATGAGCGTGAACGCGCCTCCGCGGCGACAAGCGGAGGCGCGTTCACGCTCATACTGTTTACGATAGTACACCCGCCAGCAATATGAAGGTGAACACCTTACCTGGTTTGTTGCCTGTTTTACGGCTCCCTAAAGCTATATTAACTCTCAACATCTCAAATGGTACGTGGCCAAGGGTCTAAACTTTTCGTTCTAGCCCTCTTCTGGAACAGAGCTTGGTCTAAAACTTGCAGGAGCGTCAAAAACAAGAAGAGGGCTGTTCACCTTCATATCGCTCACGGGTGTACATATATTTACACTTTGGAATATTTGTATTAAAGGAAACCAGACAGAACGACCTTCGTGGTTCTAGACGAATTTACTTTCTGTTATAGCCGGATAGTTTTTAGTCAACATTCGGCTTGTAGCCGAGCCCACAAAACCTACGTGCGACCGTCCTGGCTTTTTCTTTTTCATTTTCATACTTAACCGATCCAGAATCTACACATCACGGCTAAAGTACACACGTTTTATCTATAAAGCAGGCTGTTGAGTCCCTTTCTTGGAACAAAAACCGCGTTCGTGCTATTTATTTCAATTAAATTGTACCCCGGATTGTTAGACTCAGCTCAATAAAGCGCGCTTCAATTTCGAGTGCGCCCTATCATCGATGCCAAATGTTGGAGCTCTTTGCTGATAAGGCTAACAGTAAAAATAATTCACTGATCATCCGTCCGTCAGAAAGCAATGACTTTGGAACACCGAACGTCGCGCCATCGATATCGCTCTGTGGAATCACCAATATATTTTTTTTCTTCCGCCGACGATGTATAGCCGGGTACGTCATAGTTTTTATTACTGGCGCTAAAACAATAAAAACCACATTTTAAAAGAACAACTAAGCTTTCACAAAAAAAAAAAAAAAGATTGGTCGTTCGTCTTAAATATGTTGTATTCTTTGAGCGTCAGTAATTGTTAAATTCACACGCTCCTCAGTTAGTTCCCTTTGACATAGTTACCAATTAAAACAAATTATTCCCACCATTTCCTTCTTTCTGAACGCACCAATGCGTAGCTGACCGTAGAAAACATCTGCTTTAAATCGTCGCTTTGGCCGTTTTCATGTCGGTCGAAAATCGATTTCTCTTTCCGTGAAACATCTTTAAGAGCTGCTGAGTGAATGCCCGCTTTACAGAGGATAATTCAAGACGACCACTGCCGCGACACACGAACAGCGCAAAAGCAGAAACGAATACTATGATATAAAAACTGGCTTCCCTCGCGCCATTCTACGGCGTGCTTTGCGGGGGAGCGAACATTAATCCGCTAGGAACCGCATTGGAGCGGGATGTTTTATAGACTGTCGCAAATAATTACAACGTGAACGTTTTCTCTCTACTCTAAGATTCATCACTTTTTTCGTTCAAAATGCCTCCTTAGCAAAAATATCACTGAATAAAAAAGCGACACACTGGTAATATTATTTCTTGCTTAGACGATCATCCAGAAAATCCGCACTTTCGAAACGACGAATATAAAAGGTGGAAGCGAAGTGTACGGAGTCAGTGATGGGTGTAGTGTCCGTTCATGTTGATGTTTGTATTTGCTGTGTATTTTTGTTCTCGCTGTATGTAAACTGTACTGTGTCGCATAGGGGCACGCCAAGTGTTTGTGTCTGTGCAAGCCCCTTCCGTCTGTGATAAAGATGTCTAAATCCCAAAAGCATAGCGAACATTTTGAGACGATGAATTGGGCGGCACCTAGCGACACCTAGCCAAGACATTTACAATTACTCTGCCTGTGCCTGATCAGGTGGCTAACGTTTTGACCTTCTTTCAGGCTTTGCAATATTTTCCGGAGCCTACAATGAGCCAAGTAGACTGCTTGCAATTAGCTGTTTCTGGAACGACTTTTGCTTTCGTGCGGGGCTGACGAAGGAAATATGTCGCTGGGAATTAATGAGGTGAGACCTGCCGTGCGCGCAGTCGCCGGATTTCGGTTGCCTTTAACATCGCACTGCTGAAAACGAGAAAACTGACGGAGTCCATTCGAAACGCGATTCCACAATTTCGCGGAAAGCCGGCTTCGGCAATAAATACAGTTCGTGAATTGCTCCTGTTATGTTGCATTTGCCACAGCTCTCGCTCCGAAAACAGAGACTTCTTTGGATGTGTGCGAAGCGATTGACAGCGTTCCTCACGATAACTGCTTAGCAGATTTGGGGGATGTAGTATCCAGGGGACCAGGTCGATGGGGTTCTTCGCTGCACCAGGTTTATTGCAAGACTGCCGGAGCCATCGGGTGACCGAACACCCCGGGTGGAACGTTACGCCGGTAGCTGGGCATGGCGTCACAAGAACGGGGTCCCGAGGCGCGTGAGCACGCACTCGGCGGTGCGCGCTTATTGTATCACCGATACAACACTTCCCCAGACTTAATTATAAAACAAATAAACCCTTCGACGGCAGTCACGGGAAAGTTTGCGCGAATTAATGTGATACAACAAACCCACACACGAAAGAAACCTTAAATAGTTACAGTTTTAGATAAGAATATGACGGCACACTTTTCTTCATTATGGCGAAAACCTATCAGGCGGAGGCCGGTGTCGGTCGGGGTACCGATGAAGTGTTCCTTGCGGCTGTGATAAGGAGGGGCCCGAGAAGGGAGTTGATCCAGTTTCTTGTCCCTCGAACATCGGTGGCTGATCTGCAGGCGGCTCGTTCTCAAGCTCCCCTTGCCCTCGGGGTGACGATGTCGACAGGGTACTCGGTATCAGCAAGTCTCCCTCTGGCGTCTCCGGGGTAGAGGTCTCCCTCAATCGCAGATGGCCTTGGTGTCGCCACCACACAAAGGCGTAGTAGTCACGCGGAGCCTGTAAGGCACTGGTCCCGACCCTTCCACGACAACTCCAGGCAACCAACGGCTCCCCGGCCGGAATGACCTTATCCCCAAGTTCGAGATGTTGCGGATGACCGCTGTGTTTCACCTGTAGCATATCCTGCTTGCGGTGAACAATTTTCTCGGTGGAGGCTCGAAGTCTATCCAGCCGGGTAGTGAGCCGCCGCCCAAGTAGCAACTCCGCCGGACTCTGAAGGGCTGTGGCGTGAGATGTTTTTTTGTAAGTCAACAAGAAACTTTCCAATCACAGGAACAGGGGTCGACATGTCATGTCTTTTCGGAAAGCTTCTTTTAGAGTACGAATAAAACGGTCGGTCAGTCCGTTACTGGCCGGGTGGTAGGGGGCGGTCCTGACGTGCCTCACGCCGTTCTCTCGCAAGGATGTGTGAAATTTCTGAGAACAAAATTGGGGGCTATTGTCGCTAACAATAACATCTGGCAGACCGAAACGACTAAACAGCTCCCTGAGTTTTTAAATAGTTGCTTCGGCCAAGGTGCTGTTCATCACAAAAACCTCGGGCCACTTGGAGTGGGAGTCGACGCTCACCAGAAACAGGTGGATTTGGAAGGGTCCCGCAAAATCCAAGTGCAGCCTCTGCCACGGACGAGTTGGCCAGGACCAAGGACGCAGCGGGGCTGGACCGGGAAGACTGTGCTGCTGCTGGCACGGGTCGCACGACTTGACGCGGCGTTCAATGTCTGCATCTACCTCTGGCCACCGTACATAGCTGCGCGCCAGTTTTTTTATCCTCACGATTCCCGGGTGCCCTTCATGCAGCACTTCCAGAACGCGTTCGCGCAATCCTTGTGGCATCACAACCCTCATTCCCCACAACAGGCAACGCTGGTGCCAGGTCAGCTCGTTCCTTCTTGCATAGTAACTCTTTAGTCCATCTTCTACCTTTGCGGGCCTTGATGAGGCGAGGAATCTGGCGACTTGAGAGAGCTCTTCATCTTTCGCGGTAAACTGAGCTATTTCCTGGCTACTCACTGGAAAAGACTGCAGGCGGAGATCGAGAAACGCAGCGACGTCATCCTCGCAATCTTCTTCTCTGCTCCCAGGAACGGGAAGCCGTGACAAACAGCCTGCCTCCACGTTCAGTCGTCCCGGCCGGTAGACCAACCGGTACTGGTAGGCGGACAGGGTGATCATCCACCTCTGCAGACGTGCCGCGGCAATGCTTGGAATCCCCTTTTTGGGACCAAGAAATGTCTGCAACGGTTCGTGGTTTGTGATTAACAAGTAATATAGCCCAAACAGGTGCACGTGAAATTTCTTCACGCCGAATACAATGGATAGTGCCTATTTTTCTAGCTGGCTATAGTTTTTCTCAATCGTTGTCAAAGTTCTCGACGCCAACGCGATAGGTTTAATGTCACCGTGGAAGAACACCCTAGACAGGACAGCTCCAAGACCGTATGCCGGTGCATCACATGATACTTGAAGGTCTGCTTTTGGGTCCTAGTGTGCAAGAACAGGTGCGTCAACCAGAAGCTTCTTCACTGTGTAAAAAGCATCTTGACAGCGCTTGCTCCAGGCCCAGGTGACATCCTTTTGCAATAACTCGTTCAGCGGCGCTAGCGTAGTCGTGAGATGGGGGAGAAACTTTCCGTAGAATGTCACCATCCCCAGGAACGACCGTAACTGTTTGGAGTCCTGTGGCCTAGGCGCATTTTGGATTGCTTGCACGTTTTCTCCCGACACAGCTATCCCTTGTTCGCTGATCTGGTGCCCTAGGATCTTCATACTTGACACCAAGAACTCACGTTTCTCTTTCTTGACACGGACACCCTTGTCACTTAGCCTCTTCAGTACTTGCTCTAAATTCTTGAGGTGATCCACGGCTGTCTTTCCCGTTATCAGGATATCGTCGAGATGACATGTAACTCCTTCGATTCCCGCTAGCAAACTATCCATTAACTTCTGAAATATTGCTGGTGCTGACGCGATGCCGAAAGCCAAGCGCTTGACGCAAAAGAAGCCCTCGTGCATGTTGATTGTTAGATACTGTTGTGACTCGGGATGAACTGGAACCTGCTGGTACGCCCGACTTAGGTCAATCTTAGAGAAAACCATCGCCCCAGCCACCGTTGCTAGCATGTCCACCATCCTAAGCAATGGGTACTGTTCCACGTCCAGACACGGGTTAACTGTTTTTTATAGTCCCCACATAGACGTACAGACCCGTCCTTCTTGATTACCGGAACGACTGCAGTCGTTCCATAATAGTGTCCAGCCACACCATGATGTGGCGTAATAGCATATAGGTAATAGCATATAGGGTCTACGCCACACCTAGGTGTGGCGTAGACACTATATGCTACTCTTTCAATGACGCCAGCCGCTTCCAGCCTTTTTAGCTCTTCCTCTACAGCTGGCTTCAGTGTGAACAGCATACTTCGAGCTTTCAAGAACTTCGGAGTCACACTTATTTCAGGCTTAGACGAGCCTCTTCCCCTTTCATGCATCCCAGCTCGTTTTAAAATACATCCTGGTAACTTGCTAGGATGCCTTGGAGCGACGCTTTCACGTCAACACGGACTGGGTTAAGCGAACACAATTCGAACTTAGGTTTGTGAACCCAATCTCTGCCAATCAAAGGCGGCCCGTCTTCCCCCAGTGCGTGGAACGCCAGCTTTCCTTTGAAGTGTCGATACTCTACACCCACCGTCGCCACCCCTTTTCGCTTGACCGTCTCGCGGGTGTAAGTGCGCAGTATTATAGACGCCGAACTCAGCTCTGCGCCCGGAAGCGATGCTTGGAACTGACGCCTTGACATAATCGACACAGCAGCAACCGTATTCAATTCCATCCGGAATGGCGTGTTCCCGACTGTAGAGGCGGTCGCTTTTATTTAGTACTTTTTTTCGACCGACAGGACGGCATACCCCGCTCTGTTTTGTTTAGCCGCCTGACGGCGTTTCGGTCGCGAATGGGAGGCGCTTTGGGAGTCGAGTGTCGCGTTTCAAGGGGACCCGTGCCGTTACAAGTTGGAATTCTGCTTGTTTATGAGCTTTTCCCGGTATCCGGGAAATGGCCGCGGGCATGTTGCCCTCTTCGTTGCATTTCATGCGGAGCCCCGGTTTTCGAACCAACGTGAAAACACTTAACTTGCCGACGAGAGGCTGCTGTCTCAGCGCCGCGTGCGTCTACCCAAAGGTTTGCCGGGGAACCCACGGCCGAGACATTAGCACGTCACCGGTCACCAGTTTGTTTGCTGGGAGACAAAGTGCTTCAGAGCTCTCGGAGTCGTGTCTCGGAACTCTTCCGTGTCGCCCGAGGACCAGGCGCTCCCTATATAATCTGCATTTGCCTGGCGTGTCTTTCTTTTTACTTTGTTGCCAACGGCCTTTCGCGGTGGCATAGACGTGCCCCAGCCGACATGTCTCGGTGGTTCTCGCCGTTCGCGAATGTGCTTCTTCTGTGGCAGATAGGAAAGCCTTAAGTCGTATTTTATCCTCGGGTTCTGAGAATCAAGGCTTGGCTTATGGTTTACTCTCGGAACAATCACCTCTCACCCGATTGGTCGAAAGTGCGTTGTGTGTATACGTTGTAGTTTGGTTCCTCTAGCCAATGGGACCAGGGTCGAACCCAGATTGGGCTGGACGGGTTCGAGCACGCTGTTTTAGACCCTGGCCGGACTGGGAAATCTTTTGAGTTTTGGAACGGGCTCGTGAGCGACCCCACTTAAGTTCAGCTCCCGCGGTGCGCCGCATTATCTGTCGTGCGCGACAGCGTCTTCTTCTTCGCGGCTACAAGGTAGTCGCCGTCCCTACCGTGCGCGGTAGGACCATCTGACTCCGAGGCGACCCCTGCAGTCTGTAAGCCGTGCGCGGCAGTTTATTACAGCGCGGAATCTGTTCGCACTTGTCTTTTATATAACTGTTTTCTTCTTTTTTTTATCGAAGTAAAGTTGTGTTGATCTCGTTAAACCAACGAGTTGTCGGTCGCCTCTGCATCACCACCGACGCATCCTGCCCTCCAGCAACTAGCTACATCCACGATCCCCCGGTCCTCAACGGCAACTTCAAGATGGTCCATCGAAGTCGGGGAAAACAACCTTCCTAACATCTACTCCGACCTTGAGGGTATAGTAGAACGGGCATTGGTGTTGCTACCTTTGAGGCCATATATTGCTTCGCTGTTCTTATCTTCCTCAGCTACCAAGTTTCGGAAATTCTTTGCTCCGCCCGGTTGGTGTGTCGGCGGTGCTCTACAAAAACGTTGAAAATGCCCCTACTGGTTGCAGTTATAGCAGATAACGTTACGGTGCGTGTATGACGAGGCAAAGTGCTTGGGAGATCTACAAGGGAAACATGTTTCTTGGGCCGCCACCGATTTTGGTTTCACCACCGTCAGCTTCTGCAACTCAGGCTGGTCGGTCTGCTTATCATGACATGTCTGCACGTTCATGGTGGCTCTTTCGATAGTCAATGCTTCTTCCACAGCTTTCTTGAATGTCAAACTCTCATCTTCAGCAAACAAAACTCGCTGGATGTCTGCGCGACGCAATCCGCAGTCGAACCTGTCTCTGAGAGTCTCGTCCAGATTATTGCCGAAGTTGCACGTCTGTGAAAAAACGGTTAAAGTGCAGGCGAGCTGGTTTAAGTTATACATAATGATTGAAAACCTGAGACCGTGGTTTGAAAACGGAAAATCGTGAAGTAGGAAGAAAAAAGGGGATAGACGTTGTCTATCCCCTTTTTTCTTCCTACTTCACGATTTTCCGTTTTCAAACCACAGTCTCAGGTTTTCAATCATTTTGCACGTCTGTGTCATTTTTCTTAGCTCTGCTACGTATTTGGCAACTCATTCATCTTCCTGTTGAGCTCTCTTATGAAAAATTGCCATTTCTGCAATGACTGATGGCCGCGGCTACAAATTGTTCCGCAAAATCACAAGCAAATCTTCAAAACTCTTCAGCGAAGGCTCCTCAGGCGCTACTAGACTTCTCAGCAATTTATACGTGTCAGGTCCTATTAGACTTATGACCACGTCAACTCTGCTTGAGTCCGCGACAGCGTTCGCTCGCAAGAAGGCTCGCAGCCTCTTTTCGTACGATAACCAGTCACATCGCGCGTCGTCAAAAGGTTCCACTTGCCCGAATAACGCCATCCTGACTGCCTGCTGCTTTCCTCTTCGTTGGTTGGAGCTGTCAGCTGCTGACACGTCAGTTGCAGATTTGTCCGACCGTTCTTGCGTCCCGTGGTCGCAGCGAAATCCGTGTCCTCGTCGACACTGTGTAGTATCGAGAGGACCAGGTCGATACGGTTCTTCGCTGTGCCAGATTTATTGCAAGTCTGCCGGAGTCATCGGGTGACCGAACACCTGGGGTGGAATGTTACGCCGGTAGCTTGGCATGGCGTCACAAGAACGGGGTCCCGAGGCGCGTGTGCACGCACTCGGCGGTGCGCGCTTATTGTATCATCAATACAGCAGGGGACAGCCAGTGGTGCGAGGCATTTTCCTCTCCAAAAACTAAGCTTACTTTTTTTGGTTAAATCGCGACAGCGTTTCGTGTAGAAACCGATGATATTCGTAGCGTCATTACGTTTTCGTTAAGCCTTACTGAGCTCGATGCACTCGGTTCAGAGCTTTCATATTGCTACGCAGGCGAGGGAGGAACTTTGATCCCCCGTTTGCAAGGACGAACGTTCCTCCGTTTTAAATAATTATAGGGGACTAGATCGTTCCTCTCTGTATGGAAGAATATATAGACCAGTGATCTCAAGCACGCCACCTGCGACTCTCTGGGAAGCGTCCCGCAAGTATCCCGTGGCCGCGAGGCCTAATTCATATGCCTCAAGCGCTGCATGCGCCATAGATAATGGCCTCTTGTCGTTCATTCAATTCCTTTGGAAAGGTTGCTCTACACTTATGACGGTTTTACATGCTTGTCACTAATATATGCTTTTTCTTAAACCGAGGACTGTTTCGACTAATAAACCTTTAAGACACGAGTATTTTCGTATAATTCCGCGATACAAATTGTCAAGAAAGCAAAAACTACCACATTAGAAAGATTTTTTGATTTTCGAGACATATTGAATTCGGATAATTCCACTGTAAATTGAGTGAAATAGCAACACGATTGTTTGCTTGGTTCCTAGTCTTATTGAAACATTTGATCTAGTGGGCGGAATGCATGTATTTTCAATCCTGTAATCACGCTACGCAGAAACCCAAAGTATAGCTGTTGGGATAAATCATGGGCTCTGGAGAAACGGCTCTATTTTAGAAAAGAAAATAATACATGATCCCTTCATTAAGGAATCTTTCGGTGTCGCTGAAAGACTCAGCTGTTTTGCAACGTAGAACATCATCGCTAAATTTCTTTTCTTGACCAATTTTTTTAAGAGTGTAGACTTGATGAGTCTATGGATGGTATTGGCTGTACCATTCATAGACTATGGATCTATGGATGTATCGGGCGGTAGCTTGCACCACCTTATCTAGGAACATTTACAACCCTCCCCTTTACATTTTGAAAAAACAAAAATACATATCTTGCTAAATCATCAACCCCATAAGATCTGTGTACTATCGGGCTTCCCTAGACATTCTCCACCAATCTTTGAAACTTTTCTTTCGTGATTATATTTTTGTTCCTCCATTCTTCCATCCTCGCCATCAAAACCCAGCGTTCCTGCCAAATCCGTTACACCTTCAGGGAGGACAGGACGAAACCCCGAGCACTTCAATGCTACAGGCTATATATTTTGATTCACCCTAAGTCCAAAAGCAGCCGACTCTACGAGTTTACGGAATCAATCAAAGAGGGTCAAAAGTGCAAGTCAATGGGCCTTCTCTGCAGATGATTGTTTCAGCGATAGCATAACAGGCTCAGAAACATGACGAACACATATCGGTGAGGAAGAAGAAGAAGAAAGCCGGCCCGGGGGAGGGGGGGGGGGGGGGGGGGGTTGCGGACGCAATTTCTATCGGCTCCGTTTGGTACAGTGTTTTCCACCGGCTCTGGTGGCCCTAGGGCTCCACTGCCGGCGGTTAGCGATAACATGGCCTCCTCTTAAATAATTTAGAGCTCATAGGTACCGGTTTCGTGTTGATGAGTGCAAGTTCACTGGACTTACGAATATTGTTTGTGGCAGCCGCGTTAAGCCTGGCAGAAGCCCGGCGCGCCGCGAGCCGGTTCCATCCCGGTGGCGGCCGTGCTGCTCGGCCTGACAATGTTGAGTCCACCCGCTGCACCGGTGGCTTTACAAGACCAACTTTCGGCGAGGCAGGAGGATCAGAGCCGCAGAAATTCGATAAGAGGGTACGATCCGGAGGCAATGAGGTATAGCTTCATAGACCCTGCTCGGCTGCAGAGGCACCCCGAGGAGGGAACAGGGCTACGCGCTGACAGAGCCGACCCGGATGACCCAAGCTGGGTAACGAAATTACGGCTCCGAGATCGGAAGTCCCGGCAGCAGGACCGGGCGTCTCTAACACCCATACAAGTAAGGGAGGGTAATGCCGACATTACGACATTTCCTTAGCTTCCAAGCTTGCGCCATTATCGCTCGAAAGTGGTAGTCAAGCCCAGGCGGACATTTGAGCTTCGTAGCATCGACAGCCAGATTGGCGAAGCGATGTTAGGGTCGGTAGCGACGGAGCTACAGCAGGACTACAAGATTCGACTACTTGCCGCATATAACATTCTTATTATCTGTACTAATGACGACGAGGACGCGGCGCGACTCGAGAAGATCAGGACTATACACCTACTCGGTTTGGAATTGGAGGTCGAGGCAAATCTCACCCGATCGGCGCAAACGTGTAGCGGACTAATTCATGGGATCCCACAAGGGCTGGATAACGCCATGATACAGCGCCTTTCACCTGCAGGCGACACAGAGGTCTTGGAGGCCCGAAGACTCGGGAAATCGCAATCGGCGCTAGTCACATTCCTGGGGAATCGAGTACCATTCACGATTACGTTCGATAGGCCAGAAAAGCGGTGTTACATATACAGAAAGACGAGGGCAGCCTGTTATAACTGCGGGGAAACCGGGCACCGGGTAGATGTCTGTCCTAAGCCAAGGGGATACGCATGCGAGATTTGCGGTAAGGCAGGAGCACAAGAAGGACTTGAATGTGTACCATTCTGCGCACTATGCGGGGGCCCCCATTGTACGTACGCCAAAGAATGCAAGCAGAAGTTCTACCGACTTGATTTGCCCAAGATGGCGGCAAAAAGCAGGAAAAGTAGGAGCTGGAGCCGGAGAAGACGACAACGACAGGTGGCGTGGAGCTCTACATTATCTCATACGTCGATGGAGAGCAGATCAAAGTCACGGAGTCAGACGCGTAAACAAGTAACGCCAAACAGAAGGAGCAGCAGATCGAGCAACTACCTCCAGGAAAGAGGCGCGGCAAATTTGAAGAATGGAAGGACGCAAGCGTCAACAGGGGGTAGAGATCTGGCCAACACAATCAAATGGCCTGCCCTACCGAAGTCGCAAGCGGAGCAAAAGCTAGAAAAAGAAGTTCAAGCGCTGATGGAGGAGATACTCGACTTCGCAAGGAAGTGGGGAAGGCGGATACTCCTAAACACCAGGCGATCCCACCGCCGCAAACCACACTGGGAGACGTATACTTCAAACTAATCAGGCAGGTGTGCACGGAAGTCGCGCAGCTGAAGGAGAAAATTCAGCAGATGCAACAGCAGATGCAGATGTTCCTGACGGGAATGCAGAATCTAGAGAGGAAGTCTAACAAGACGCTCGAGAGACTGGAGATGCGAAACAGCCAGGAACTTAAGCGAAGACGGCCAAGAGGGAGTACACCAACCCCATCTGAAACGAGCTTCTTGGACACGGACTCAACATACGGATTCAACCGAAACTGAGTGTGTGGCAGTGCAACTGCAATGAAATCGGCCGGAAAAGTGCTGGTCTCAGCCTGTTGGCGGCGCAAGCGGCTGAACCCCCTGCGGTTATCACTCTTCAAGAACTTGGAAAGTGTACGAATCTCAGAATTAAGGGCTACGATACTCACTACGCGGACCAGTATGTGGCAGTGTTAGTGCTTAAAAAATATCCGGTGGAGGTACAAGAACCGTTGATGACGGACATTCCGCATGTGTATGTGACCTTAATCCCCTCGGCGAGAACGAACGACAGACTCCATGTGCTGTGTGTGTATAGTAACCCTGAAGACACTCGATCGGACCTCAAGCAACTGCTCACGAGTTTCACTTGAAAGCAGGAAGGGAGCCGCTCGTCATAACAGGTGATTTCAACGCAGCGCATCCGGCGTGGGGGTACCGCCACCTTACCGCTAAAGGCAGAAGACTTGCGGAGGTGCTTTACCAGGAGCTACACTCCCTGCTTACTGACCCGGAGACGCCAACACGGATCGGGACGAGCAGGTGCCGGGACACGTGCCGCGACTTGACGATGGTGAGAGGCAACCGGAATCCAAGATGGGTGAACACCGGGGAAAATCTCGGAAGTGACCATTACATTCTGTGTACGAGCTGGGAGACCGGGGACTTTGGCAGAAAGAAGATCGGTAAAGCAAGGATTGTAAAGTGGTACAAGTGGCACGAGCAAAGATGGCGAAGCGTTGCGACCATTGACAATATCGAGGAATGGACAGGAGAATTAGTCCGAAGCCTCGAGCGGTATGCAGCGGTGGTGGACACAACTGAGAAAAACCCGGAAGTGGACTCACATCTGCTGCACCTGTGGGAGGCTCTAAGGTCATTAACGAAGAGGTGGAAAAGACAGAGAGGCAGCAGAAAGCTGCGCAAGAAGATCGCGGAACTGAATAAAGAAGCGGAGGATTATGCATTGCGAATTTCAAGGCAAAACTGGTACTCTCTGTGTGACGGGATGCAAGGCAGCTTAGGTCTCGCACAAACCTGGAAACTTCTTCGGGCCCTGGTAGATCCGGAGGGTACAAGAATGGTGGGAAAGAACAAGATTGCTATACCCTCATGCATACGGAGGGTGTTGAAGGTGACGAAATTACGGAGCGCCTGGCTAGGAAATACCTGTGCCGGGACCCCCCGGTTGACCAACCAGACTATGAGGGAGAACCGAACAAGGTGCTCGATAGGCCAATAACGCTGGGGGAACTCGAGGCTGCACTGGCGGCGATGAAGAACAATTCGGCGCCTGGGCCGGACATGATCACAGCGAGGCAGCTATACAATCTGGATGAAGGATCGTTGCGGGAGCTTGTGCGCCACTTCAATGAGGAATATTGGAGGACGGGTACCACCCCGGAGAGCTAGAAGGAAGCTGAGGTACGATTTATTCTTAAACTCCGAAAAGACTTAAGTCTGGGGAACCTCAGACCAATTTCTTTAACATCCTGCCTGGGAGAGACGTTTGAACGGATAATCAATGCGAGACTAACCAAGCATATTGAGGAAAATTCGTTACTGGCTCACACAGTTTGGATTCCGCCCGCACATGTCGATGCAAGATGTGTTGTTGTGGCTGTATAAGGACTTATTCGAGAGCCCGGCGCGAGCGCAAACAAGCTGCATTTTAGCGCTTGATCTCAAAGGGGCATTTGATAATGTAACGCATGAAAGTATACTAGAAGGACTTAGTCAAATTAACTGTCGGGAAAGAAAGTATAACTCTATACGAAGTTTTCTTTCGATACGTCAAGTGGTTCTATCACTGGGGGACTATAGATCGGACCCCCTAACACTGGGGCCACGAGGCACGCCGCAAGGGGCGGTGCTCTCACCCCTACTTTACAGCTTGTCAATGATAAATCTGCCGCAAACGCTGAAGAATATCCCAAGGTCGGAGCACGCGATATATGCCGATGATATTACGATCTGGTGCAAGTCCGGCAGCGACGGTCAAGTGGAGGAGAGGCTGCAGGCAGCGGCCGATATTACGGCAGAGTACGCGCGGAGCCGAGGGCTTCAGTGCATGCCGAAGAAGTCGGAGTTTCTGGTCATGAGGAACCCACGGGAAGGACTAATAACTCACATCAGTGTCAACATAGACGGACAAGAGGTGCCCAAGCCGCAGGAGGTGCGAATCCTGG
Organism: Ixodes persulcatus; assembly: GCA_013358835.2. Classification (NCBI taxonomy): domain Eukaryota; kingdom Metazoa; phylum Arthropoda; class Arachnida; order Ixodida; family Ixodidae; genus Ixodes; species Ixodes persulcatus. The sequence continues at coordinate 333 of JABSTQ010006513.1, read as the reverse complement.
GACAGCTTATCCCACAGGGAAGGAACAAGAGCCCACGGGACAAGCTCACAAAGGCGACGATACAGATCAACGGCATGTTGCGAAGAATTCGCAACAAGCAACACGGACTTAAAGAAAGGGAGGCCATGCAGCTCGTGCACGCGTTTGTAGTGTCGAGGGTGATGTATAGACCCCCCCATATAAACCTCACCAAGAAGAAGGTAGAGAAGCTCGACATACCGCTTCACAAGGCATACAAGAATGCACTGGGACTGCGGAATATGCAGCCACTAAAAGGCTACTTGAGTTGGGAGTACACAACACCTTTCAGGAGCTGGCCTACAACCCAGATTG
>JABSTQ010006512.1:0-26239 GCA_013358835.2 Ixodes persulcatus | reverse complement strand
GTCCGAAGTTTGCGTACGCGTGTTACCGCTGGGTGAAGAAATGAGTCAATACGCCTAAACCACTTAAATCAGGTAAAGCGCCTTCATGTTTCAAGAGTAGCGCAAGTTCGTCGATGCACGAGTAGCGTACAACGTTCAGCCCTTGGGAAGATCATGGCGGCACAGCGTAGCACTCTAGCAGCACTGAGCTAGATTTTAGACGCCATGTTCTTCCTTGAAGTGGCGCGCGGTACGTGTCTCAAGCATTTCCACAACAATGAATGCCGCCACTTTTCCCACGATAGAGGGGCTTTAAAATCAGGCAGCTGCTTGCGCCCCCTATACGGTGTTTTAAATTTTAACAGCTAATGTTATTATACATGTCTATAAACAGAACCCTGTGTGCGGTTGTCGTCGACAGTAGCACCAACATAGAGATGCATTAAAGAAACAGAGGTACACATCACGACACTGTTAGCGCGAACACGACATCGGCGCATTTTCGCATTTTACTTCTAAATAGTATTAGCGAGCACGACATGTTATCGCTTACATTATAGTACTAAATAAGCTCTTTCCGTAGCAATAATAACTTGGATGACATCCCTTGGTTTCAAAGCGAAAAAAAAAATTGCGGTGGCTTAGCTCGGCTATGCCAGGATATACGTAGCGTGAGCTTATGCGCACAAAATGAGAGGCGCTATCAAGCGGCTCCGGTGCAGCGTCAGACTTGGCTACTGCGCAACGGAGGCGCACAGCTGGACACGCGGCGGCGCCAGTGCGTCTGCCGCGGCTATGACGTCACTCTCCTGGAATGCGCAGACCGGCGAGGCGGGCGAGGCGGGCGCGGCGGCAGCTTCGCGTGGCTCTCATAATGAGCCGTGCTCATTATGCGAGCCGTGCTCATTAGGCGGAGCTCCGCCGTTGCTGCCGCGCGCTCCGCATAATGAGCACGGCTCGCATAATGAGCACGGCTCATTATGAGAGCCACGCGAAACTGCTCAACCTCGGCCAGTGTAGCTCACGCTACAAAACTGGAAAAACCGGCGATCGCTTGTTCGCGCTAACAGTGTCGCGCTCTGTACTACGTCAACTGTATGTTATGAAACGTCGTGGATCTTATCCCAATATAGCGGCGAGATGTTTTGGTGGCGCCCTCCTATGGTTCCCCCTTGTGACGTCATTACCTTGCAAACAACAAGTTTGATGGTGTTTGTAAATTGCATGGTGGAAGCTTGAAATCATTGCGCTCTCAAAGGAACACTGCCAACACCGTCAAAATGAAAGTTCTTTCATTCCTCGTATTTCCGTCGATAATAAATCCTTTTCTGACGTCATAGTCAGCGTTCGGCCAATCGTGGAAGGCCGACCACAGCGACGCTTTCGGTCGCGCACGTTGCCAGTCACCGCGAGATCCATGCTTCGAGTATCACATGGCAATGAGTTCAAAGAGGAACTTGGCATATGGCATTCAAACCACGGATATTGCGGTGAGTCGTGTTTGCAGACTGTCTTTCGCATGTTGTATGAGCAGTGTGACCCCGGCTTAACGCTCCATGTGACGCCTGCGTTTGTAACAAAGCGTGTTCTTTTGTCCTGCGGCGAGGTGAAGACAGCAGGGAGAAGCCTCAGCTGTTTCACCTCGCGCAACAGCTTCCTAAGCACTTTCGACAACGCTTCGGCGGCTCGTACTCCTCTAGCGCATCTGCGCAGACGAAACACGGCGGAAGGTGAGGAGCGCGTGCAGGAGGCCGGGTGTTTGAAAGACGCACCCTGTCACTCTTATACCCCTGTCAGACGGGCTAGTTTAGTGCACGATGGTTTAGTGTCACTACAAGCGAGTGCACTTCGCCCTTAGTGTCATTTCTGTAGTGTGCCACACGCACTCTTAGAAAAAAGGGTATCCATACTCCTCCCTAAGGGGAGGAACGGTCTTGTAACCTATGTTCCTTTAGAAAGGGATAAACTTTCCTCCCTGAAGCAGGGGAGCAAATAGTTCCTCCGTCACTTGCATCTTATTATAGCGGCCCTGAATCGAGCGAATCGAGCTCAATAAGGCTTAACGAGAACGCTGCGTTTCTTGTACGGGACGAGAGGTGCAGCAAATAAAAGCGCAACACGAGCTTTCCGCGAACTGTGTTTATTTCCGAACCCAGATTCTCCCCACAGGTACAGAAACTTGGTATTCGAAAGCATGTTACTCAGTCTTCTCGTCGTCAGCTCTACAATGTTAAACGGAGACAACCGATACCCAGTTACTTCGCGCACTTTACGCCTTACCTTTGCGAGTCACAATTCCTTCGTCAACCGCACATCACGGAAGAATGGCAAACCAATCTGCGAAACCAAAAGCCGCTCTGAAAAGAACGAAATCGAAGCCGCTGTTTAACGTGTAGCGGGAAAGAAGGTTAAATCGCTTGCCACCAGATGGAAGGGTCAAGCAGAGTAACTGCAAGTTCCTATGCTAGGTGGCGCTAGGTACCGCCCAATTCATGTTCTACAAAAAGTATTTTTATTTTCTCAGGCTATCATTGCGCTTCGTGATCCTCTACCATTCACACATGTAGACAAATTACGCATACTACAAGCATCAAGTGAGCATACGTTGAGCGCATACACATACATGGAGCACACAAACATCAATACAACGGCACACTAACCCTTACACTACACCCGAGCTCTGTGTTTCCGTTTTTTATATTGGTCATTTTGAACGTACGGAATTTCTCGGTGACTGCCTAAGTAATAAACAATATTCCCAGCATGTTGATTTTTTCGAGCAATGTTATACCTCTGAGAGTATTTTGAATGGCTCTGGGAATGAATCTCTTATTAAAAAGTAAGCGCTCGATCATTCCGTAATTATTTGAAAGCTAATAAATCAAGCCGCTCCAATGCTGTTCGAAGCCATGAGCTTGTTTCCCCACACGGCACGTCGTAGCCTGTATTTCTATTGTAGTGTTTGTTTTTCTATTTGTGCTGTTCGCGCACGGCCGCAATTGCCGTCTTGAATTAATCTCTGTAGAGCGGATAGTCACTCAGCTGGAAGTGACGCTTCACGGTCAGAGAAATCGCTTTTTGATCAACTTGAATGCAGTCAAATCCGCTACTTGCGGCAGGTGTTAAGTGTACGGTGCTACGCCGGGGCGAGCTCAAAAACTTCTAGCGTACATCCCAGCGCGCCCCTTGGAGGGCAGGTTCTTTAAGAACCGTACACTCTTAGAAAAAAGGGTCAGTATAGTCCTCCCTAATGGGAGGAACGCTCTTGATACATATATTCCTTCAGAAAGGGAGAAACGTTCGTCCCTAAAGCAGGGGAGCAAAAGTTCCTCCGTCGCCTGCATCTCATTATGGCGGCCACGAATCGAGCAAATCGAGCTCAATAAGGCTTAACGAGAACACTAAGTCTATTGTACGGGGCGAGACGAGCAGCAAATAAAAACGTAACACGAGCTTTCCGCGAACTGTATTTATTTCCGAAGCCGGCTTCCCCCTGCAGCTAAAGAAACTTACGTTTCGAAAGCATGCAGTCACTCAGTCTTCTCATCGTCAGCACTGCGATGTTAAACGGAGACAACCGGCACCCAGTTCACGCACTTTATGTCTTACCTTTGCTATTCCTCGAGCCACAATTCTTTTGTCAATCGATGCGTCAACCGCACATCACGGAGGAGTGATAAGCCATTCGCCCGCGAAACTAAACGCCGCTCTTAAAAGAAGCAAATCCGAAGCAGCCTCTTGGCTCATTTCAGTACGGTAACACGAAATTATGGCGTAGCCGCGTAGCGTAAAAGGAGGTTAAATCACTTGCCACCAGATGGCAGGGTCAAGCAGAGTAATTGCAAGTAGCTAGGCTAGGGGGCACTAGGTACCGCCCAATTCATGTTCTGCAAAAATATTTTATTTTCCCACGCCACCATAGCGCTTCGGCATCTTCGGGAGTCCCTATTATACACACATGTAGACACATTAGGCACACTACAAGCATCAGCTGAACATACATTGAGCGCATACACATGCATCGCACATACAAACATCAATACAGCAGCACACTAACCCGATCACTACTCCCGAGCTCTGCGTTTCAGTCTTTTATACTGGTCGTTTTGAACGTACGGCATTTTTCGGTGATTCCCTAAGCAATAAAAACTATTCACAGCATGTTGATTTTTTTCCAGCAATGTCATACATCTGAGAGTATGTTTAATGGCTCAGGGGATTAATCTTTTATTAAAAAGAAAACGCTCGATCATGCCGTAATTATTTGAAAGCCAATAAATCAAGCCGCTCCAATGCGGTTCCAAGCCATGAGTTTGTTTCCCCGCACGGCACTTCGTAGCCACTATTTATATTGTAGTGTTTGTTTTTCTACTTGTGCTGTTCGCGCACGGCTGCAATTGCCGTCTTAAATTAATCTCTGTAGAGCAGATATTCACCCAGCTGGAAGTGATGCTTCACGGGCAGAGAAATCGCTTTTCGATCAACTTGAATGCAGTCAAAGCCGCGACTCTCGGCAAGTGTACGGAGCTACGCCGTGGCGAGCTCGAAAACTTCTAGCGCTCATTCCAGCGCGCCACTTGGAGGGCAGTTTCTACAGGAACCGTAGTATATTTAAACAGCAAAATAAAGGATAGCTTTTTGTTTTCGATTTTACCTGTTTTTTCTTATTTTTAATGCTAAAATTCATTGTAAATATACGTACTTTCCGTCCGACAGTCTTTTCCCCGTTTCTGGGGAAAAGACTGTCCAGTCTTTTCCCCAGAGCGCAATCTCTCCCGGGGACCGACAGTCACATTGGCCACTGTACGATAGGACTCGCTTACCGTTCAGACCAGCGTTCCAACATGACTATCCGCACGTCGATCGACTGCACCTAATTCCTCAAGTGGTCTGAAACTCTTTAATGTAAAGCGGAATGTCAACCTGCGACACCCCGCCCCCTCCAATCAAGGCCCGACCAGCGGCATCAATGCCCGACAGTTTACGTCATCTCATCTTGTTGTTACACCACTGATACGCGAACACACAGTCACATCGGCGATAATTCCAGTCTTCTGTTCACTATGCACAACACAGCCATCACGATGTTGCCGCTATGTTGCTGACACGCAGAAATACAGAACCACGTTGAACGCCGGTTGGCACTCGGCAAGCGAAAACAGAACCGAATTCAGCACGGAAGGCACCCAGGCAGCCGGCAGGAAACCCTGCCTGCCTTGGACGCAGTTCCTGCGATTTCCATAACGTCGAAAACGTCGACACAGTTCCGCGTGGTTCCGCTACTGTAGTTCCGCGTGGCAATCTATACTTCGATTCCAGCTTCGGTCCGAGCGCGGCCGATGTAATGAGCCGAAGGGCCAATCAAACAGCGAAGAGGGACAACGTCATGGCGTGCTCTCTGCAGTTGATAGGACCAGCGGGTATTCGCCGTCTCTCTGTGCGTGCTCCTACGCCGCCTAGTCCTATCAAGCGCAAAGAGCACGCCATGACGTTGCGCATTTTGCGCTGTTTGATTGGCCCTTCGGTTCATACCATCGTCCGCGCTCGGACCGAAGGTGAAACGAAGTATAGAAACGGCCATCTTAACCAGTGTACGCAGCGCTGCTGGCACTGCTCCGGAACTTCGCTGTTTCTAGCGGCTTCGTGGGCTCGTTTGATAAAATTAGTGGTAAAAACGTCAATGCAACCGAAATGTTCTGCAGGTTTGGACTAGAAGACGGAATTACAGGCGGCCTTCGCTGCCACTGAAGCTCAATCAACTTAAAGGGCCCATGAAACGAATTTTGGGCTGGAATGAATCAATTTATATTGGGATTTTACTAATAGCACATCGTTCAGTGGGCCAAAAGAAAAAAAGTAGAAAGTCAAAAGCCTGACTTTCGGTACGAAAATTTGAAAACGCAGCGGACTATTTCGTACCTCCTTCCCTTCGTAAGCTCTCTGCCTTTTCACTGTGATACATCCGCGGACCCCGCAGCGCGTCACCGGGCCCCCGCAGCGCGTCACCGGGCCGAAACGAACGTCACACGACACCGGAGCTTACTTAATCCCTTCACCCCTAAGCTGACATTGTGGTGGAAGCTACCCGCTTGCCGGACCAATCGGTCGCTCCCCTTTCATCACCTTACCCATTTCTCTGCGGCTGGGTATGCGCGAGAGAGCGTGATCACGTGGCAAAAGTGTGGCTGGCCCAAGAGGCACGTAGCTTCCACGGCACTGTCAGCTTCGGGGTGAACGGGGTGGGAAAGCAACTTTTCTGAATTTTGAGAAACGGGCTAATCTTCTAGGGGGACAATGGATATGTCCGGATTACACAAACGAGAGTCCGAGCAGTCCGAGCAAGAGGGGACTCCCCCTTTCCGTCTTCTTGAACTGTTTGGTAGAATGCGCGATTTATGAGTTGAGGAGGAAAGCTAAACAGGGAAAAATTGGAAAAGCGTTTCATGACTCCTTTAAAGGGGCTATGCAACAATTTTTTTACTTTGCGCAAATACCGCTTAGAACGGATCCCTGACGTTAATGACCTATGAAACACGCCTTCGTTTTTCACCCGACGCATTAGAAGTCCCAGAAAAAAATTAAAAAACAACGAGCAGCGTTCACGCCCTCAACTCGCAGCCAGAACAAGCGGCCACGTGATCTGGAGCCGATTATATGCCGCCAATGTTGATCATAGCCACGCGCTGGGGTTGGCAAAGCACAGGACACGCGCTGAGTTCCAGACATTGTTATGGCTCGGCTATTGTCGTCGTTGCAGCGATTGGACACAGGGCCACTACTCGAATGCTTCTCGAGCTATCAATTATCACGAGCCTAAATCGAGTGCCCACGCAATGCTCGGGTCCAATCTATGAACCGCATTCAAATATCGTCATACGGGTGTACTGCGATCCCCGCGTTACGTCATCGAATTTTGCAAGGGAGAGATTGAATGAAAATGATCGCTTTTGTCCTTGAAATTACACCGCAACAAAGGAGTTTCTTGGCCAGTGGCATTGCATGCGAGTATCCTTGAGTCCCACTAGTGCCAGTAAGCTCGTGTAAAGTGAAAAACATTCCAATTGAATATCGTTGCACAGCTCCTTTAACAACATTCATTAAACAACGTGCGCGACATGCTCGAAAAACGAAACCGAAACGTCTCGTTCCTCCCTTCTTCTCATGTCCGCTTGGAGCCGCGCCGTTGTTACCTTTTCCCTCCATTTTTTTTAGAGTGCGCTTTTTTTCTTTATGAATGTCGAAAGCTCTACGGGAAAAGAAACGACTGAAGGACCGACCTCGTCGTCTTGGCCCCTGCGTCAACGGCTTAGCTCCAACCTGGGTGCCCGAATCCTGTTTATCAAACAGCGTGCTGATGAAGCTTGTAGCAATGATATTTATATAGTTTTCCTTGGCGTCGGTGGATAATAAGGACTTTAATTTTCCTTCCATCAGTCTGGGTTTTGTTTATTTTTGTTTTGATAAATTAAAAAAAAAAAAACTAACAAAGCAAAAAAAAGCAAAAAAACTTCGCTTTTTTTTCAGGGATCAAACCCTCGACCGCTTGATCAGTAGCGCGATGTTCTACCCTGCACCAATTGTACATTTTTTTTTCTTTATTACATGGAAGAATAAACGATAGGATCACAACTTTGTCGTTCAGGGTTCACTCTACACAATCAAAGTACACATGTTAAAACTCTTTGATGTCCTGAAGACGGCTAAACAGAGGCAGCCAGTCAGGAACTACTGTTTGAATATCATACACGCTTTTGACGCGGATTACAAGCTCAATGAAATGTAGGCGTACAGTTTTTGGGTGGAAATTCTCATTCCTTATGTCGAGGCGGGACTTCCAAATGCTATACAATGCTTGGAGCATTACTATGTCATACGGGAAGTTATCTCTAGATGATACAGGTAGGAAACGAATTGAATAGGGTGTAATATCAATATCCTTTTTTAGAGTGCGCTGCAGAACATCCCAGAAGAAAATGGCATCCCAACAGTGAATAAAAATATGTTCAATGGTTTCAGGCGTTTTACATAATGTACAGTTTGTTGACCACGGGACGAATATTCCTTTCTCTTGTAGCCACACTTTGGTGGGTAACACTGAACAATGTAATCTGAAAAAGAAAGTTTTTGCTGCAGGGGGGATGGACATCTTTACCCGGCGCAGTATATCGTGTTGGGAAACGTCGCTAAACATTGAGCGGTAAATTGGCATTGGAAATAGGATATTCACAAGATCTCTTGTCAACATTTTACGTGAAACAGATATTAAATATTCTTTTGAAAACCTTACTGATAAAAACTGAAAAGCATCGACTACTTCTCTAAGATATCCTACTAACAAACAGGTTTGGTCTCCCACGGAGGATACGATAAAGTCAGGTAGAGAACATGCCAGTCTATTCTGAATGACTTCACGAAGAAAAGGGTGCTCCTGGTCTCTTAGGAAAAGAAAACGTGAAACCAACTGACGTATAAATAAATGGGGAAGGCCGAGTCCACCATCTGATACACACCGGAACAAATTGTCGCGACGCATGGGTTCCCAAGTGGACTTCCATACTAAAACAGCAAAAACCCTGTGCAATTTTTGAATACTGTTCCGGGTACAGTGCAGTACCTGCAAGGCATACCATACTTTAGCCGCCAAAAATATATTACATATGCTCGAAAGTGCAAACACTGACAAATTCTTCTGTGACCAGTTATTGGCTCGACGTTTCAATTCAGTTGCAACTCCGGACCAGTACGACGTGCTGTTTCGGTAGTGCTTCAATGGCACCCCTAGATAGTTGCACGGAGTGCAGCTCCAATCTATGCCTTCGTATTGCTTGGGCGTTGTCGCCCAGGCTCCATGCCAGAATCCTAAACACTTTTCTAGATTTACTGATGCTCCAGTGGCCTCACAAAAGCTGCGAGTGAGGTCCATGACATTGGTCACGCTTTTCTTGTCATTAGAAAAATATGCGACATCGTCGGCATACGCTAGAACTTTAATTTCAGTGTTGCTCAAAGTAAATCTTGTATTTTTCTACTTCTTATTATGCTTTGGCACAAAGGTTCTAGATATAGAGTGAAAAGTAATGGAGATAATGGACAGCCCTGTTGAACTGAAGAACAAATTGGAATCCTTGACGTAACTTCGTTATTTATGATTAAGCGTGTACAACAGTTTGCGTACGACATTTTAACGCCGTGAAGTATCATATCACCAACACCAATGTGCGACAAAATCTTAAAAAGAACGTTATGACTAACACGGTCGAATGCTTTTGCGAGATCGACTTGCACCATCGCTGCCTGAGAGCTGCTGTTGGTAACACACTCTAATACGCTTCTGGCAATATGAATATTTGTCTGAATGGTCGACCTTCCACGAATCCCACACGTCTGGTGATCCCCTACTAAATCAAAAATGACGCGCTGCAATCTATTTGTCAGTATTTTAGCAAATATCTTATAGTCCACATTGCATAATGTGATTGGTCGATAGCCAGTCACTTGTGAAAGTTTGTTTTTGTCATCTGTCTTTGGAATAAGAATAGTGTGTGTATGCAGAAAGGAGGGCGGAAGACTTTTGTTTCTGTAGGCCTCTTGAAAAATCTCCTGCAAGATGGGACATAAAGTGTTTTTGCGAAGTTTATAAAATTCTGCAGTAATACCATCCGGTCCTGGGGTTTTGTTTGTTGGAAGGGTATCCACAGCGTTTTCTACCTCAGCTAAGCTGATCGGTTCTTCCAATTCTTTTGTGTGTTCTTTATCTAACTGGGGAAGCAAAGAAACAAGTTCCTTTAGATATTCTGTATCTGTGGAGGCAATCTTTGTTCCGAATACCTTTTTGTAATGTTCAAAAAAAACTTCGGCTATAGCCTCGCTATCTCTAATAATCATGTTGTTTTGCCTTATCTCTTGAATTTCTTTAGTCATCGCATACCTTTTCTCCTCCCCTATTACCTTTTTTGTTGGCTGTTCTCCCAAAAAATATTTTACAGCACGAGAACGTATAACAGCGCCTTGATAACGCTCTTGATGAAATTTATCGAGTTCAGCTTTTATGCGGATAATATCTTCCAAACCCTGTCCAGAGTTTTGACATTCAAGTTGAACCAAGGCACGGAAATTACTTGTCAACGTCCTCTCGCTCTCAGACTTTTGGAATTTTATAACACTAGCTCTCTCGATTGCTATCTGTTTTAATTCTTGTTTAAAAAGCTCCGATTTAACAGATATATGCTCAGTTGTTCTTCCTATTTGCTCAAAAAGATCGGTCACAGCTGCGACAAAGTTTTCATCTTTTAACAGTTGATTATTAAGTTTCCATACTTTCCAGTTTATACTCTTTTTTCTTCGTTTCCTTCCAATTGTTATTGATACCATGCAATGGTCTGTGAAGAAAACTGGATCTACGGCATAACCATTTAAATTGTCAATAAGGTCTACTGAGCAGTAAATTCTATCAAGTCTTGCGTGTGATGTGTTTTGAAAATGGGTATATAGTAAGTGTTTTTCCTTTAGCTGAAATGACGCAACATCAAAAATATTAGACTCGTCCACAATGTCCTGTAGCAGTCGTTCACTTTTGTCAATTCGAAGTTTATATGGCGCTCCGTCTGCTCCGTCGCAAACGCAGTTGAAGTCTCCAAGCAGCACTACCATTCTATCACAAAGTAAATAAGGTCGCAGGTGATCAAAAAAAGTTATTCTAGCATTCACCTCATTCGGCGCGTAAACGCATATCACTCTCCACATTATGTCGGAAACTCGGAAGTCGCATCTAATGAAGCGCCCGCAAAGGTCTGTCGTGACAGCTAAATCAGACAAATGAAAAGACTTTCTAATAAACAATAAACATCCCGCGGAGAGACCTACAGCATGGCTAACGCACACCTCGTAGTCATACAGGAAATGTTGTATGGCCTGTTCTACCTGCTCTACCGTTGACAGTTTTGTTTCCTGAACGGCTAGAAAGTCTACCTCTTTGTCTTCAAGTAGACATTTCAAATGATATTGTTTCTTGCGGGAGTTAAATCCTCTTACATTTAGGGTAACAATACGAAGGCTATCAGTTAAAGGTAATGGGAGGGGGAGGAGGGGAGGCTGGGAGAGAGGAGATGGAAGGGCAAGGGAAGGGGGTAGGGTGGGGTTTGTTCACGTACTCTAGTGTGCAAGGGAGGTTTTTCGCTTACTCGCGATGGTGTCAGGCGGGTGTTTTTTCCTCTTGGTGTCACTATTATCCTTGCACGTGCTGGGGCTCAGGTCCATTGCTGACGGGTCACTTTTGTTGTCAAACGTTGTAAGTCCGTCTGCAGACACCGCTGACTGTTTCGGTGCCTTCGTTTCCGGTGTTGACAAGGTGTCCTTGATCGGTCCTTCCTGGGAAGCTTCTTGAACGGCTTCTGTCGATGTTGTGTCTTGGAGTATCTCCGAAGCTTCTTTTTCACCTTGCGTTTCGCTCTCGCCGGAACTCTGAGGCAGTGCCTCTCTGGGCTGCGCTTGAGTGGAGAGAACATCTCCGCTAGCATCCACGACCTCGGAGATGTCCATCAAACGTTCCGGGTTAGCGTCAGGGTCGTTGCCAGAACCTCGTACTACGGTTGCATAACTTGAAAAGCACTCGTCACTTTCATGCCCAAATCGATTACAACGTTTGCATTTCGGCGTACGGCACTGTCGTCGAATATGACCGACCTTCTTGCATCGTAGACACAAGGGTGGTCGTCCTGACATCACCAGAAGGGATTGTATGCCGAAAACCTTCAGTAAGTGAGGGATGTCTTCCGACGTCACGGTGTCGTGCAGTGTTAGGCAGACCTCCCTATTCAGCATCTCCATGTTCTCCATTCCTGGCACGCGCCACTTTTCTCGCGCCATGCTTCGAACCGTGCCGAACGGTGCCAAGGCTTCGACGACCTTTTTATCTTCCAAGTATGACGGTAGCCAGAGTAGCTTGAGCTTCACATCCTTTGAGTTCGGGTCGATGATTAAACACTTTTTCCCTTTCACGCTGAGTTCTTTCGCGGTTATCAACTTTTCCGTGGCGTCTGGACTAGCCAGCGTCGCCATCCACACATGGCTCATCTGAAACTGTTCGAGAGACACCACTTGGTTCAGATCGACGACTCCTCTAAGTCCATCGCGAAAGTCAACTGCACGGTAGGGCCGACCCGTGAGGTCAGCGTGGAGAAAGACCGAGTTTACGCACAAGGCTCCAGGTGGAAAACGTGGAAGTATAATCTTATACTCATCTTGGCCGGTTGCCGGAATAAGAACGTCTTTTGGGGCCACGGGTGCCGCTGCAGTGTTCTCCGAGTACATCTTGTGATTTTCGTTACCAGTATAAGAAGTAGAGGTAGAAGGGTTATCCTCGGCCTGAGGCCGATTGTTGATTTTCAACGGAGAACATGAAAGCACGACCGTTCGAAACGGCGTCTTCTTCTTTCTCCTGCACCAATTGTACAAGGAGGAACCTTTCGTCGTACCTTCCGTTCCTCCCTTCTCAGGGGGGCGTGTCCAACGCAAGGAGGAACAGTCACTTTTGCTACCTTTCTCCTCCTTTTTTTCTTAGAGTGTAGTATATTTAAAGAGCAAAATAAATGGTAGCTTTTTTTTTCGATTTTACCTACTATTCTTTTTGAATGCTAAAATTCCACAGTGTAAATATACGTACTTTCCGTCATAATTTCGTACTGTTCAGTTCTTTCCCCAGAGCCCAACCGCTCTCGGGGAGGAGACAACCGACAGTCACATTGGCCACTGTACGATAGGAGCTTACTGTTCAGACCAGCGTTCCAACATGACTCTCCGCACATCGATCGATTGCACCTAATCCCTCAAGTTGACTTAAACTCTTTAATGTAAAGCGGATTGTCAACCTGCGACACCCCGCCCCCTCCGATCACGGCTCGACCAACGGCAATAATGCCCGACAGTTTACGTCATGTCATCTTGTTGTTACACCACTGATACGCGAACACACGGTTACATCGGCGATAATTCCAGTCTTCTGTTCACAACCCACAACACTTCCATCACGATGTTGCTGCTATGTTGCCGACACGCAGAAATACAGAACCACGTTGATTGCCGGTTGGCACTCGGCATCGGAACACAGAACCGAACTCAGCACGGAAGGCACCCAGGCAGCCGGCAGAAAAACCTGCCTGTCTTGGACGCAGTTCCTGCGATTTCCATAACGTCGAAAACGTCGACACCATTCCGCGTGGTTCCGCTACTGTAGTGACTGTAGTTCCGCGTAGAGTAGAGTTTGCAGACCGGTGGCGTCGCTGCGTTTCCATAGGAGCTAAGCCTTTTTCTTTCTTTACTTTTTCCTCAGGTAAGTTCGCTTTTTGCAAATTTTACAAAAAAAAAATGCACCATCTGTGGGCAACGCTGCACAAATTCGTAGCGCGATAGGTTAAGAAACCGAATTTTCCGGTCGTTTTAAATAGCCTGGCGTCTCCTTGTATCACCCTGTAGATTGCGCTACTCTGCTCCGAAGGAGCTATATAGTGCTCTAGTTCCGCGTCCGTCCGCAATCCGGAAACGGCCATCTTACCCAGTATACGTAGCGCTGCTGGGCACTGCTCCGGAACTTCGCTGTTTCTAGCGGCTTCGTTTGCTCGTTTGATAAAATTAGTGATAAAAAACTCCACCAGGAGTGCAAAACTCCACCAGGACTGCAAAATTCCACCAGGAATCTGTAGGTGGCAGGGGAGACGCGAAAGGCTTGCTTAAAATGGAACTCGCCCAAATGGGGCAAGGTGTCTTCGAACCACCGTTCGTTCCTCTGGAAAGTCCACTGTTCTCGACTGATCACGGGTACGTTGTCGGCCATGAGAGCGGCTATGGTGAAGGCATTGGCCTGCAGCTGCTGATCAATGTCACTTGAAATTCTTGTCTGTGCGTCGGCATCCAGGTCCAGCTGCCTCTCATCTGAAAGGCGTTGGGCTCTCACGGAGAAAAGTGCCCCAACCACACGCTTCCACTGTCCAACATCACGGATATCACCCCCCAGCCCGTCCTCCACACACTCCATGATGTTTCGTTCAATTCTTACTTCTTACCGCCGACAAGGCTAGAAGCGCGAGCTCATAGCGTTGGGAGCTACTCTTAACGCATGAGAGCTTTTGCCGCCGAGATGTGCCCTATATAGCAAGGAGCTCGCGCTTGCAGCCTTTCCTGTGGTACATCATAAGGTGAAACTGAGTATAGACCTTGTTCGCATAACCTCAAACCAGCCAGTAACTGACGTACCCTCGACCTGGTGCATTTTTGGATTGCCCGCTGACACAGGGTATGCAACCGCCAAGGGTATGGGCGAAAAGGCTTAAAAACGGACGTCGTGCATGAGTTAGTTCCGAGTGCTCCTTTTTACCGTGCTGAAATTTCCGAAAATCTACGGTTGTCTGGCTACCACTGCGTGGTCATGGGATGGATAAATAATTTTAAAAGGCATGAGAGCAACAGCAGAAAGTGTGCCATGAGCACAAGAAGCTGCAGCGCGAGTGTGGCTGCAATGTTATCGAGCTTCGCATTTTCCCCAAGAATCCTTATTTATGAAGTCAGTCGATTGCGAGCTTGAATCGCGAGAGATTCGTATCAGACTCAACGTCACGTTTAAAGGGGCACTGACACCCCAAAGGTCGTATTTTTTTTATTGTCTAAAACGACGCAAGTTGTAGTCATAGATACGCAAAAAAAAAAACCGCATCGCTAAAACAAATTTCCCCGCGCGCGCGCGCGCCTTTTTATTTTTGGCGTTTAAATCTCCCGCGGCTACCTCCTCGCTTCTTTTGATTGGTGACGTCAAAGATCAGGAAATTTAGAAGCTTTGTAGGTGACATTTCTATAACATTTAATAACGGCAATCGTAAAACATGTTTTTTGACGCAATTGCGAACGCACTACGGCCCCTCTTTTTGAAATACCAAAAATCAGAGTTCGGTGAGATGTCCCCTCCTAGATGTGTGTCCTCTCCTAGAAAACTTGGCGGTGCTCGAGCAGATCGGCGAGTTGGGGAAGAAACCAGGTTTTTTCCCGCGCGCCAGCTCGCCTGCTCCTCGCATCGGGTCAGCGGAGGTCCGAGAGAAAGTCTAGTCGCAGGAGACCTCAAAATTTGACTGACTGCACTGGCGGGGATCGCGCGGGAACTTCAAATTCGGCATTTGGAAATTGTATTTTTAATTCACAAATACTGAATTCCCAAGTTTCGAATTTTGAGGGTAATGTCCCGGCACCGTTTTCAATCGTTTCGGATAATAAAAATAAAAATATGATTTTGACGTGTCAGTGCCCCTTTAAGCTCACGACCACTTCGTCTACGAGAAGAGGACCGCTTTTAATTCCCGGTGTAGGTGGTCCAATTAGGTTATCACTGCAAGCGGCATGGTATGTGAAAGGTATGAAAACGTCTACATGATATCACTCAAGATAGAGCTATCAAATGCCGAGAGCTTACCTGCATAGACTACATTAAACTGCTCATATTTACTTCGCTGTGGAAACTCAATCAAGACACCCCACCGTCTTCGTCCTCGTTCTCTCGAGGAGGCTAGGTGATGGCCTGTCATTAACCAGCTCGATTCAACCGGACAAGCTCTAACCAAGTTATTGCAGCCCACCATAGCCAAATCTAGCCAAGTTCCCCCCATACCCACACCGTTGCCTACCCAGATAGCTGTGCTGCCAGAACTAGCCGGTATTTCTTTTTCTAAGCCGCTAGACGGCGTCGTCGGCGCAGCACTTCTCAAGATGGCGGCGCCGTTAAAGAAAAGGTCTATAGATGAGCATCGTACCGGCGTGCGGACGTGTATCACTGGCTTGTAATGGCTGATCGTAATGATCAAATTGGATTTAAATTTGAATTAAAGCTCGTGACTTAGCGCCACAATGTGTGGTAACGTGTTTCTAATCAGACGACGAAGATATTTATGAAAAAATGCGTATGCACTGTAATATTTTGCGTGCCCATTTCTTACCCATCGTTGTTGCCATCCTTTTGGAGTGACACTAAGTTTTCCCGTGTAGCACTAACACACTTGGAGTGTGTTTCGACGGGTTGAAGTGCACTCGCTTGTAGTGAGACTAAACTAGCCCGTCTGACAGGGGCATTATACCCCTGTCAGACGGGCACCTAAAGGACATTTACGCCAAAGGACCTTTAGTGTAAATGTGATTTAAGCAGTGCCACACGGCAACTCAAATGGCATTTAGCGTAAAGATCCTTTTCGTGAACCTGAGTTCCCGCAACTCCTTTACAGTCTACATTAGAGAAGCGAATTGAAATAAAACGTCGTACTAATATCTAAAATCAATGCTTTTGTATGTTTAATATTAAAAACAGCGTATTTCACCGTTATTCTGTACAGACCTCACTCTACTAATAGGTTTCTGTACTCACGGCCCCAGCTATCTAGTAGGCCTCGTCGTCCCCCTGCTCGCCTGCTCGCATCGTCCGATTCGTCACTTCGGTTTCCCTCCTCTCGGTTTTCCTTACAACCATAATCATCTAGCTTTTATTTCTCTACTTTATATTTTATTATTCTTTAATAGTGTATTGCTCACCGTTTCTTGTACATGTGTATTTGTGTATCTCACTCTCGCGTCGTGCGATATGTCGAGCGACGGAGGAACGTCCACGACTAGGAAGGGGTCGCCGCAATTCCATTGGAGCGTTGAAGCGACCTGGGCACTGATACGAGTTTGGGAGGATCGGCTGGAGGACCTCCGACGCGTGCGATGAAACTCAAGCGCAAGAACGACGCCAAACCGAACAGGGCAAAAGCGTAGCATAAGCACGGAAAGGAGCGGGTGCTTCGAGCAACGATAGGACTAGAAGAACTAAGTGAGCGGGGTGACGCTCAAGGTTGCCGCTAATTGGCAAAAAAACACTTTGCTTGGGCTTAAAATGGACTTTGTTGTAATCACTTGACTGAACTCGTCATTTTGTCTTTTCCAATATTTTGTTTGCTTAAGAAAAACAAAACAAAAATATTCATATCTCCAAAATTATATATTTTTGGCGTGAACGTGATTTATGCGTTTGAACGAGTTACGAGACTTTAATCGCTGTAAACATCGTCTAAATGACATTTACTTGCGCTGTGTGGCACGGCAGAACTTAAAGGTCATTTCAAAATCCTAAAGGCCCTGTCACACTGAGGCAACAGTTGGACAATTCTATCCGGCAACACGAGGAAATCGTGTTGCCGGCGACCCTGTCACATCGAGGCAACAACAACGGTCGGGCAACGCGCCGCCCGGCAACCGTGTTGTCTGATTTGTTGTCCTACAACCCTGTCACGCCGCGCTGACTGCGGGGACAACAAGGGGAACACTCCGCCATCTTGATTGTTTACCTTCGTTCGTTTGCGACGCGGCGTCGCTGGAAATGTGACTCTACAAAGTGCTAGCGCGTTCAAAGTATCGGAAATGACCACAGAACGACATCAACCAGTGACTGTGATTAGAAAACTTGACACGGGGAGTGTTTTCCACCCTTTATTTTATCAAGGTATTCCTCATTCACTGGCAAAGCAGATAGCCCTAACCGAGGAAGGTGAGATCGCTGATATTTGTTCGGGGTTTACACCACCGTATGGAGTGTTTCTGCCCGGTTCTTTCTTTCGTGCAATTTCTATTTCTACCGTAAAATTGAGTTAATAATAATATTAATAATATCTTTATTTCCATCAATCTTGATGGGGAGCCCGAAGAAAAAAGCTGCGATATGCAGCTTGACTGGTCCTCGGTCCCCTTACAGTGGTCAACGGCAAGCGTCGAAGAAACAAAAATGAAAATCACATCATGTAGCAGCTGAAGGTATTGTTAACAGAAAAAGAAAGGAAAACAAATAACGTTTTATGAAAAAAATGCATCATGTACAAAAATATCCACGCAAGTCTTTGAAAGTCAAGTTATCGAGGAAAACATTACTAGCGCAAAAAGTATTTAACAAATTTGGAAGAGTAAATTGGAGCATCTGAGAGCCATAGTTCGTTCGCTGAGTAACCATCTTCCACTTCTCCGCGTGACGAGTAGAATACACGAGTAGAATAGAGTTAGCACCAGCAGTTTCCCAAAGCGTTTTTTGTACCATGGTGTTGAGCTGAACTAACAGTGCTTGAAAACTGCGACATCGACGCGATCGTCCTTCATAACAGTCGGTGGATTAAATATTTTCAACACTGTATAGTTGCCTAGCGCCTGCTATGCGATCGCTTCATTCCCCAAAACGTCCTGGGTATTTTTGAAACAAATCAGGTGTCTGGTAGCTGCTGTTTCTATGTTCTAAGCATCAACAATCATAAGAGTGGTCATTTTTATACTTCCATTTTTTAATCTTCGCTTTCCTGGATTATATTTATTATACTTTATGCGCGGGTGAGTAGGCATGCTATTTCATTTCACTAGCAGAAATGTAAGCTGGTCTCTCGGCAGTTCTAATTTCAACACCAGTCTGAACGTTCACGACCGTAGCTGCGACCATTTCGACAATCACTTTCCGTAATTACGCAGTAAAAATATTCATCAAATTATTTTAGCTGCACGCCAGCCTTAATTATTGTTAAATAACATTTTTCAAGCCTTTATTTAAGTAAGACGTTATTGATAGCGAACTAGCTCTGCCATCGAAGCTATATATGTTGTGTTGCCGGCCCGAAATTTGCTCAGCCAGCGATCAGGGCAACACACGTTGTCCAACACAAGTGGCTGCTGTTTTGTTGCCGAAAGCTGTCATAGCGAGACAACATTTTCGTTGTCGTCCATGTTGTGCTGCTGTTGCCACGATGTGACAGGTTTGTCGGACAACACGGGGAGCGAGCAAGAAGTTGCCCGACTGTTGGACATCGTGTTGTGTTGCTGTTGCCGTCGTGTTGCCTGAGTGTGACAGGGCCTTTAAGGACCTTGGCGTAAAGGTCCTTTTAGGTGCCCGTCTGACAGAGGTATTATTCTCTCAGTAGGGAGCTTCCGTATAGACCACGTTTCCCCTCCGCTAAGTCCTCCGCAACGAAGAAGCCGCTACTGCGCCTGCGCGCCGATGGCCTTGACTGTAGACTTTTGACCATCGTAGCGGGTTGCGCACAGCGTTGCGGGACGGCGAAAACGATTTACGAAAGCTCCCGCCTAGGGACTATAAACATCTTCAAGCTTCCACAAGGCCATCCAGAGGCTTTTCAAGACCGCGTGGCCAACTCTTTTTGCGCGAGTGTCGCATTCATTGTCTCCATAATCGCACATTCTTTGTCTTGCAACGAACAAATGTGTGGTCGGAAATAGCAAACTGGTTTATTTTACCGATAGAGACGGTTTTAATTAAAACGGTTGTTGCTACTTGTTTTGTTGTACAACAGCAATTGTTTTATTCTCGTTATATTGGAACGTGCTATATATTTTGTCCGCCCCCCCCCCCCCCCCCTATTCAGATCAAGTGTCTGTAGTTAAACTCTTCAAACAATTTCATAGTGATCAAACCCGCGAGTATCCACTGTGGGGATCGGTGGCCCAGCGGGCTAGCGGCGCACACTAGCTCGGAACACGTGGAGCGAAAGCTCGCGCTGCAGAACCCAGGGATCCTGAGCAGTACCGCACTGGCTAAATTGCTCATCTACAGCTGAGAGGCAAGTCGCCTGTTGAGGTATACTAACTTCTGGCCGCATATTCATACACACACCACCAGCATCCACTTGGCTTAACGACATTCGTTGGGTATATTTGGTGCGTGATCCTCGGCAAACTCGTAAGCGGAAACCGAGACAGACGCGAGGAAGGTGAAATGTGAAAAAAAAAAAAACTTGCCCGTGTCCCATTCTTTGTGTCCGTCTCGGTTCGTGCTTACGAGATTCCCGAGTACAGATCTGTACGAATGGCTCCAGAAGCCAGCCTAGTTACGCGAACCACTTTGTGCAACGTCAGGCTCCAGACAAGCGAGACAAATACGGCCTGACGACCAACGTCTGGTCGGATTGGGCCCAACTTTTCGACGCGTCAGACGATCCGACCGGACGTTCCGACCGGACGTTTTCTCGCGCGTGTGTCGGGCCTTTAATACTATATACCATAAAGCCGAAGTCGCACTGGTCGTTCATTATACAATATACACGGTGGTGGCTGCAGACATGTAGGACAGGGTTATCTGCGACACGCATCGAGAATGTTCGACGCATGTTTGCCGAACACGCATATGTGCTTCGAGCGGGATTGCAGACATATATGACCAACGTGTAAGGAGCGCCATCCTATAAGGAAGAAACACGCGTCAGGCAGTATCTGCTGACTGTGTGTTTGTATAATGTATGAGCAATGTCACTGGGGCTTAGGAGCCATGAAACGATGATTCAACTTCCGATAAATACTACAGAGAATCACTTCCTAACGTTCATAACCGAATAAGCTTTCTTTCGTTTTTCTTTCTATGAAATGACAGTTGCCATAAAAAACCTTAATATATATAAGCATCGTACATCCCCTCAACTCGCAGCCAGAACAAGCGACCACGTGGCATGGTGCCTATCCTTTGCCGCCAACGTTAATCATATATAGCCACGGGCTGGGGTTGGCAAAGTAGAAAATGCGTGCTGAGCGCCAGGCATTGTTAGGGTTCGGCTGTTCTAATCACTGCTGTGGTTGGACACGAGCCACTACCTGATGTGTCCACCGAGACATTGATTGTTACGAGCCAAAGTCGAGTGCTCGGGCAGTTCTCGCGTCCAATTCATGAGCTGCGCTCGACTGTCGTCAGGCGGGTGGTTTCGATCCCATAATTATGTCATAAAGCTTTGCGGAAGCAAGACTGGGAGAAATGGTCCTCCTTTTACCATCTCAATGACTCCACGACAAAGAAGGTTCTGGATCGGTGGCGGTCTGTGCGAGTATACTTGGGCCAGACTATGGGACCAGAACGCATCTGCAAAGTCACGAACATGTCAATCCGATATCGTTTCGTGACCCCACTAACGCAGGTTTATCAAATCGCTTTTCGGCTCCAGTAAAAATATCCGGTAACGATACAATGCAGGAAAAAGGGCACTGGCGGGCTCTCGGCTAACGTGATGGGAATGAATGAAGCGATCTGCTAACAGTCCTATATTGGAGCGAGCCGATCTGTGCGAACGCACCGTCGAGGGACTTCTTAGTAAAAGACGAGACAAGCACACGCTGCAGCCCTCTCGCAGTTACCTCTCGCTTCCCACCCCCCTCCCCTCTCCAAATGAAGAAAATATCCAGAAACGCACTTTCTCGGAGGGTGTTGCAGTAAGGAGATCTCTATTCAAAGGGCTACCTTAATACCTCTCTTTTCCCGTGCCTCCCCAACTTCCCTCATTCGTTCTCCCCGAGCGCTGAGAGATAGCTCCCAACGGCATCCGTGTCCGAATGTCCTGCTTCTGCTTGTCGGCGGCTTCCTTTGTCCGATTGATCTTACTCTGGCTCGGCCGACTATAACGTACGCCCCTATCCCTGGGGGACCGACGATCTTCCCTCGAGCGCGTACCGCTTTGCCTCATTCGTTTCTTTATGCCGCCATCTCAGTTTCGCGTCAGTGACAATCGGGGCCATTGTGGTGCCACAAAACATTCCATGGTGGGACGCGTTACGAGGCATACATATACGACTACGTGCGATTTGTCACGTTGCCAGTGGGGAGCACTCCCGACGAATGGTGCCCGAGATGGATCGAGGAAGGATAAAATAGATGAAGCAGCGGGAGAAGAGCAGAGAAAAAGAAAGCAATCTAAGCATATCACGAACAGAGCACTTTGAAAAACAAGGCGTTTGGTCTGCGTCAGCGTTAGTGAATCTTCAGGTCTGCCCAAGCGGTGACCATGGCTGACACCTGACGATAGATTGCGTTTTTATTGACCACGCGCTGAGAGCGAGCTTTCATCCGATTCCTTTGGAACCTCCAAAGCTGTTGGATCTTGGCAGACAATTGGATGATTTACGCGCAGTTGGTTCGGGTGACTGCATGTGGTCGCCTTAGTCGCCAGCAGCTCAGCAAATCAAGTCGTGGCTCATTATAGAGAAAGTTTTAGTATTGCGTAGAGGAGCAAACGCGAGCGCTGTGCGTTAGCGTTTTGTGCTCCACGCTGCGCATGCGCGTCGTCGCCATGCACCAATCCAAGACCGCCATTTGGGCTCCACGCACGCGAAGTGAGGAACACGCAACGCTAACGATAACGCTCAGTGCTAGCGTTCACTCCCCCCGTAAACGTAATGCTAAAACTCACTTATGCTGACGCTTCTTGCATCGTTATTTATTCCTCAGTGTTGTTACGGGCTGAAGCCGAATTATATAATTGGCTTTGGAATTATTATAAGATGCTCGAGACTTGCCACGCCCGGCATCTCTTAAACTGTTAGTGTCTATAAAGTCACACAATATACTACTTCCAAAAATCTCAGCATGGAACACTGCGCGCGTAGCACTATGGTACCTCTTTGGCCATAGAGAGAGAGGTGGTGGGGTTTGGGTTTTGAGCGCCCCGTTCACAAAGTAGTACATCTCAGCACCGCGTAAAAATAAAGTCAGCGCTCGCTTGGTATGCGCCCGTTCATCTTCGTGAGACCCACCGTTGAAACAATGACCTCCAGCGGCCTTAAAGGCCTGCCTAGTCTAAGCGATGAGTAGGAGTACGGCCGGCCGCGTCCAGTAGCTTTCTGGCGGCCTGGCTAGCAGTCCAGAGTGAAGCGGGACCCTGCCGGCAAACGGATAATTTAAAGGAGTTGTGCAACAGTTTCAGTGCTTTTCTTAAATAATTTGGGAGTTTGTGTCTCGACCGGTCCGAAGTAAAGAACATAAAACCGTCCTAGGTTTTATTTTAAAAATGGACAAAGATTGAGGTTTTCGGCACCTCTCAACTCCTTCACCATCTTCCGGGTCACGTGCGCTGTGACGTCAATGGGGGTTGCGCGGGGTTCCGGTGAAGCTCTCTCTCTATACCTGTTTTCACCTTAAGAACCAAAGTAAAACAAGTCCGGCTCCTCGCGGAACATTACTAATTTCCCCCTTTATGTGGATAATGAAGACATATGTAGGTGAATTTTAGATTAGATATATGTTATCTTATCAAGACGTACACGTTCCAAGCGCCAAAAGCATTGCTGTTTCCTCCGACAACCGAATCTCGTCTGAACTATTTCGCGCCGCGTTGGAACAATACGCAAAACTTACTTTTTTCTTGAGGTGAAAACAGGTATAGAGCCATCAGTGAGCAGCGAGAACTCATCCGCTCGCGACCGCGTGACCACGTGCTGGCGGGCGCAGCGCAAACAATATGGTGAAAGGAGGAAAGCCTCATCCGGGTCCGGCCATACCCGTCCGGCCCTGTCCCCCTCCACCTCCATCTTCTGGCGGCTGTTCGCGGTAGCAGACAGAGCTGACGGTTTTGTGGACCTAAGATAGATGGCGCCACTAAAACTCCATATAATAAAAGTTTTGTCGAAGATACCAGAATTTTGACGCATTTATATTTATGTTGGAACGACAAGATTTATTAAAAAGCTATCTTTTATTGAGTAGGTATTCGCACAACTTGCTATCTTTCTACAAGACCCCCATTGACGTCATTCAGCGTGATTCTCATGGCCGCCGCTAGCGGCTGCAGGTCGGGGAATATTCTAACTTTTGCCTCGCGATTACGCGGCGGAATCACAACATTTCGAAGGAAGGAGGTGTGTTTTCTATCCTTTGTGACAAGGTGAACAATGTCAAAAGTAGAAGATGCCAATTCTTTCAACGTTAAAATCGTTGCACAGCTCTTTTAAGAAGCCCATCGAGGAGATGGAAAAGGACGACCGCACCAGTATACTTCCTCTTCCCTATGTGCCTTTTCTGTCCCGCGCACAAGCTCGAACGTGCCCCAGCATTTTATCCGCATGTAGGCAACAACTATATATTTTAATATAAATTCAAGCGAGGTCACATATTCGAAAATGCGCAAGAGATAATTTGACCGTAACGGGATGTCATGAAGTGAGGTTGGCAAATCGAAACCCAGACTGTGGGCATGGGCTTCCCAAGATGCTCTGCAAGGCACTACGCCGCTAGGATCGCTTCGATTTTGTGAGAGGTCTGTTTACTACGCTTTGGGCAACGTTACTAAAACACTCAGTTGGGAAACTCACCCTTGAAACCTCGGCCGCTGGCGTCCACCGAGACCGAGCTAAATACGATAACAGCGCCACCCTTTATCGACGAGTTGAAACATGAAAGTTGCTTTACATAGATACTGCGAGATGGCCCTGCGAGATGGCGCCACCAGCCCTTGCCCAACTCGACGTGCAGCCGTGCAGTTCCCAGAGTGGACACTGCGGGAGAAATGGCGGCGTTGCGATCGCCATTAGCTCGGTTCTCGAGTACGGATCGGAGCCACTTTTTTAAAGCAGGCTCTATGGCAGTTTCCCAACTGAGTGCTTCTAGTAACGTTGGGTTTGGGGTAACAACACTTCAGCCATCGCTTTATTTGAAATCGCAGGAAAAGCTCTTCCATCTTCCAGAAATGTTAAAGCAGTTCGCGATAGAAAACAACGACAAAACAACAACAACAACAACAACAACGACAAAACTATTGCCTGAGCTCCCCTATACAAATCGTAACGATCACCAATAGACACTTTTCGAAAGTTCATCGAGCAACATTGGCGGTCGTCATTGCTTGGACACAAAGTGCGTGATCGGATCCGAGTCCTCGCCGAACTCTGACGCAAACCTCGTGTCCAATACGTGCTCAGAGGTCGTGCTCACAGTGCGCGGTATTTTTAAAAGGGTCTATTGTGCCCATTATGCTCGAAGCAACCAGATGGCGGCACCCACGACAAAATCTGGGAATGAAGTGGCGATACTCCAGACGTATAGTTAACTAATAGCTCATTCACACGATCGTCAAGATCCCTTTAGCTAAAGGGCCTTTATGGTCGGTGGCGATTCAGATGGCGATCCTCCGCGCGTGGCATGTGCTCGTGACCCAACAGTGCTGGATGATTCGCCGATTGTAAAGGGACATGTTAAAGGGGCACTCAAGTGGATTTTGAGATCGTCTATTTATTGTCATAACGCAATCCACGGGCTCTAAGCATCCTAAAAATCCTAAAATTACATTCAAGGGCGGCCGATTTCCCTATTAAAAATCCAATCAAAGATCGCTGTTCTGCGCCTAGGCGCACGCCGTCAGGGGCGCTGTCGGACGGGAAGGCAGCAGGGAAGGGCGTGCGCCAGCCAATCACGAGTCCCGGCGCACTGATTTTGAAATGCGCTCGTACTCGGCGGACTGATATTGAAATGTGCGCGTATTCGGCGGACTGATATTTTCGAATGTGTGCGTATTCGACGGACTCATTTTAAAACGTTCATCGAATGTGGTGTCGTCGTATGGGAATTCTTCGGCGGACGGCAGATATCAGGTTCATCCCGTACGACGCCGCTTCTACGCGCGACGCCGACGCCTCGAACGCGCCGCAAACGTAGACGACGGCATTCCACGGCGCTGCGAAGCCAGCGAAGCGTCTTCGGCATCGACACCGGACTCCGGATGCAAAAGAGAAGAACGCACTCGGCGACGGAACCGAGCGGCTCCGCAACACAGACTGATAGGTGATACGCTCTTTATTGTAAAACTCGCATGTATAGTTGATGCCGGTTTTCTGTTTTAAGGTGCCAATGCGGTTGCTGCATGCCGATGGAGGTCGTCGTCAGGTTGTCTGCCGCCGGGTGTACCCGCCGCCTTACGCAAGCAGCAGGGGGCCGGCGCGCTGCGTGACGAGCCACTTGGATTTCGACTCGCTGTGCCTCAGCACGGGTGTGCTACGACTCGCTTTACACATTAGACGCCACTCTGGGCAGAAGAAAATGCGGGGCGACGAGGAACAAGTGAGTACGATTTACCGATCGTGAAACTTGCGATCGGCGTCGATACCGTTCCAATCATCGGCGCCCGTTTTTCTTGCCGCACGTCCGCACGGGATACCTTTCAATACTTAGCGATAAATTGTTTTTTTTTTTTTTTTTTAATGTTCGCTTCACGTCTCTGTTTCTTTTTGTCTTGTTTGCCGTGCGTTTTCGTTTTCTTGCCCATGCCTCCCAAGCTGCGAGCCGAGGATGAGCTGACTCCTCCAGCGACACGGAGTCGGAGTTGGGCACCGGTCCGTCGTCGGTTGAGATCCCTCAATGACCGCATGTCTACCGCCCTCGAGTTGGTGACGGAGCATTTAGCAGCCGTCACGGGCGGGACCGGCGGCCAGCGGCAACGCGAGTGCGAGCCATGGTGAGTGG